>JAUYWI010114673.1:0-10681 GCA_034780595.1 Parotoplana pacifica
CACCTTGTTCTTCCTCATTTATATTAATCACATTAATAATGTCTAGAATATTCATTGAAAGTAATGAATTATGAATTGAATACAATTAAAATGCGCAGATATACGAGTATATATGGATAACTTTTGTCTTAATACAGGGTTTAACCAAGAGTAACTTTAATATTACAGAATTTAACCCTTGAGTTAAAGTTAATCAATGACTAGCTTAATCAGAGGTTGTGCAAGACAATTAACTAGTCATTGGTTAAATTACCCCATGACTAGCTTAATCATAGGCTGTGCAAGAGACTGCTAGTGTTTTTCACAAGCTGGTAACTATAAACGACCAGACTATATACACACCGGCACCCTAGGAATGAAATGCCAGTTCATGCAGTAACTCTTTATATTATCAAGAGAACTGATAGAGAAAATAATTAAAAAATTGCATATATTAACTAGGTATACTTATAAAAATACAGAAGACTGAGACAGTAAAATCATAACAATTGCTTTTCATAATACCTATTTATTATAACATGCTGTAAAAATACCTCTCCTAGGGAGGGTAAATTGATGTTGAGGTCTAAACGCTAGAGGGCATTCAAAAGTAAAAATATTTTATAATTCAGTTATCATTTTATAGCTCAGAGAATTTTTAAAAGATTATGTAATCCATAAAATAATTGGACAGTTGCTTTAAAGATGAGGCAAACCAGCGACATTTTTGTCGTTGATAAAACATTTATCAGATATCTACAGGACGAGTCAAAATCTGCTTCATTTTAAGAGAGAAAAATATTATCTACAACATTACTTGTCAGTAGTATTGTATTTCATCATAATTTTTATATAAATATAACTACCTATTTATATAAAAATTTGATAAAATACAATACTACTGACAAGTAATGTTGTACATAAAATTTAATTTATTTTTACTAAAAATGACGCGGACTGTTGACTCACCCTGAAGTCTTGTGGCCAAGGATGGCTGACTGCCAGTCTTTCCTTCTGTCATGAAAACAAATTTATGAGCAATCGATAAAATATGAAATAATAAAAAAAACTTTCAAATTTCCAATCTTCTCGTCGTCGTTAAGAGGTTCAATTTTGTCCGCTAGGGAAATTTCAAAATATCCTGCTATTCACAAATAAAAATGGTAGAAACTACATACTAAAAAGAGACTTGAATGTTACAAATAAACCTTATCAATCACATCTGTCTTAGAAATTCAATGACATTTTTGACACAGAAAGTTTGTTCTACTTTTTGGGTGAATTGCATCCACGATGCTGCAACGTCACGGCTATCAACAAAAATGCAATCATTGTGCACACCGGCACTACCAAGTTCTTGTTAGGGGGTGGGAAACGGCGTAGCCTTTGTGTTTGAAAAGTTCTTGGGAAATTTTCAAATCATAAGCATCAGGAGTTCGCTCCAGTCGATTTTCCAAATCCAAAAGATTTTTTTCGATCCGAGGATAGGTTCTTCTGACGAAACTATGAACGATATCAAACTGAAATTGAAAAGACAAATATATTACAAATATTATCTGTACTTAAAGCATCTTCTTTTGTTAGATAGTAATTGATAGATTGTAGATATGCCATGGTTAAAGAATGCATAAAACTAGTTCTGAATGTTATTCTTCATTGTTTACATGAAATAATTAAATAAGTCAATGCAGAAGGAAAACAAATGAATCACAAATATAATTCATAATGAGTCCACAAGCAGCTACAAAAGCCAATAAAATATTAAAGCACAGTTAGGCATCACTGTTAAGAGTATAGCTTTAGAAACAAAAAAAACTATCATTAAATTTTACCCACCGGCAAAGCCACTACGAGACCGTTTCGACCTCTTTGGGTCTCAACAGTCGTATTAGGTAAGCTCGAACCCTCTGGCGTGTAAGGCCCACTGAGCTATCCAAGGCTGCTGGTGGATGGGAACGCACAGCTGTTCCCATCAAAAATCATTTCTAAAAACCTCTAGTTTTGAGACATCTCAACGTTAAATGCAAAATAGTCGAGGAGTGCAATAGTCCGGGAGCCCAGAAGCTTTTAATTAACCCCTCTGTGATAGGGCAGATTAGAATGGGAAGCTGAGTGTCATGTCATTTGTTATTCTTATCTCGTAATTCACTCGTTCATCCAATGGCTCTATGATTTTCGGCCTCGCCTTCTGTTGGTGTGATGAGCGATTCATTGGAGTCGGCGTCCTATGTTCACGGAAAATGGCTTTTTCATAAAAATATTATAAACATTTATCTTTATTAAAGAGAAACTATCTCTTCCGGCTAGTACAGGTCAATATCCGAAAGTTCATTAATCATGATCGATACGAACCAATGGGTGAATATGAAAGATAAAGAGGACTGTGAATAAGCTCAACAGGATTAACAAGACAAAGTAAAACGCTAGGACAAGTTATTGAACAATTAGAGAGAGAGAAACAGATTACAACCAAGGTAAGTGAAGGGTGATTAGAGAAGCATTTTGAATGCATAAGTCAGGTTTAGTCCAACAGTTCTCATTATCTTTTTTATTCACCCATTGGTGAACTTTCTGATATTTATTACTGCTTTTATAATGTATTGCAATAATATATTGCAAGATGAATTATGATGTTTTTATTTTCTCTTTATAAATTTATCTATATATTATTTATTTAAGTTATGTAAGTAGTGTATAGGATTTATCAAATTTATAATAAATAACATGATTCTTTTTATAAAGCTATTATTTCTCATAGCCACGGAAGGCAATACCATAAATTATAGAACAATTGGATGAACGAGTAAAAGTACTGTGACACTTAATCTGTCCCATTCTAACATTCCCTAGCATACATAATCTTTAAAAAGGGCGTCACGCTTTGGGGGGGGGGGCGATGAGATGATTAAAAGGGTCTTGGCTTCCGGACCTAGTAGGCTCCTAGCACCTACCTCGTGATTTGCGTTGGGCACACCGATCGATTGAGAACGGGAATAGCGACTGAAGACAGCCAGAGTGGCGTAGAGGTCGATGGCTATATCGGCCAGTCGCTGAGCAACCAACTGCTCTTCCATAATATCCTGCGGAAAAATGACAACAGCTAAATTCAACATCTACTGACTGTCAAGACGGTGATATACACTGTTTCTCAAAATGAATGGAAAAATCACCATTAAACGTAGACAGCATTTATTCTAATCAATAAATTTATTCCACTAATAGGGCTTAGCTCTGCTTCTTGATCTCATCAAACCAAAACAAAACTGGCAGCCGAGAGGTTGGATCATAAAATTTTGGGCGCAAAGGTGTGATAGGTCCATCGTGCAAATTTAAATTGAACCCAAGCAACTTTTTTCATCGACATTTTCAGCAGAGAAAATAAAATACATTTGTGGCGCTTTATGACGGCGTATGACGCAACACACACTACTTGTGCATCATAAGACGTTTACTTTTGAACATCATTAGCAGAGTACTATACGATGAATCTAGCAGAACCTTTGTGCCCGATTTGATCATGAACCCTCCTCTGGGCTCCCTCCCGCGGTCAATACTATGCCGTACCTTGCCGTAAAGAATCAAAAGATCTTTAACCACTCTGCTAAACTTCAGCATGTTCTTCCAACATTTCGGATAAACAGTGAACAGGTTGGGGTGCAAATTCTTCTCGAACATAATGCTCATGCGTTTATGAGTGCGATACGGCAGAGCGGCTTCTACAAAGTACTTCGCTGCATGGTCAAAATTGTGCAAGGGCGCCCTCAATTTCCGCACCACATCGGTCAACTCTCGACCCGCGTACTGCAGCGCCGTGCCCGCAATATACAATCGCAGGATCTCATTGGTGCCCTGAAAATAAATCAAGTTGGTTAGAGATAGGTTTGACAGTACAGGGAATGTTTTTTCGTAAAAATCAATTATGTTGTTTTTTATTAAAATGAGTTGAACTCACATACAACTTACAAGTCATATTAATAATTTTGACAAAAATAAGGATACATTTTTGCGAAAAGCTATTTTCCACGTCAAATTGTTTAGCCCGATGAAGCGGGGTATTTTTTACCCCCGGCAAAATTAAAATGGCTATAAAAGCTTTATAATACAATTTAAAATTCCCCTTTTTATGTTTACATTGTACACCATAAACGTATATAAATATTCATTTGAAGTTATCCCGTTTAAATTGGGGTTAAAATCTCCCGTCCACTCTGCAGTGATATTTTTTCTATGTATAACCATATCTATGCACAAACTAATTATATGCGTACTGCTAATTCTTATTCTGTGAAGTCTAGGTTTATGTCGATGTATACGGTCTTAAATCAATATTTTAAAAAACTGTCTATGGAATATGTAGAATAAAATATTTGCTGCAGCAAACATTCAAAATAAGAAATAATATCTGTCATGCCTTCGACAGCACTAACATCATAGTAATGAATGTAATCCAACCAAAAGATGTGTAAAAATATATATGTGGCTTCAACATAAAAACAACATCCTTTCAAGATCAAATCAATACTATGTAATCATGTATATCTTGTTCTACACCCAAGCTGAAGCATGATAAGATGACCAGTCAAGCCCAGTGATTGAAAATCTCTGTCTGTCTATGTGGCGTCCTCGTTGCCAAGGGTAGCATGCACTATTAGCTTCCACCTCGTTCGGTCCTGCACTTGTCTCACCAGTTCTTCTGTGCACCTTGTTTTCCCCCACTTCTTCACGTCGTCCCACCACATTCTTCTTGGTCTGCCTCTTCCTCTCTTTCCTTCTAGCTTTCCAAGCAACATTTCATTCTGAAGGCTATTAATAATATAACCACAATTTGCATCTTTATTTTCTGCATTTCTTGTAGCAGCTGCAGTCTGTGTCCTCCTCTTGTCCTAATACACTCTACTTGTCCAGCTAATCTTCAGTAATCTCCTGTATATCCACATTTCTGATGACATTGTCCAGGTTTTGGATGTGTATAATAGGGAAGAAATAATGTAACATTGAATAACTTTCAGTTTAGTAGTATTTTTGAGTTGTTTATCTTTAAAAATATTTTGAATGTTCAAAAAAGTTGTCCTGGCAATCTGAATTCTTCTCTTCATGTACTGTAAGTTTCCCCAGATTATCCACCATAAGTTTCTGTTCTATTTAATGACTCTGATTCACAATTGATAATATCTCACTAGTTGGCATGATATTATGACTTAAATCCAAAATGCTAAAATTAACTGAATATATACATATGATATCTATTCTCTGAGCTTAGATATTTTGATTGAGCACTTACACTTCTTCTTCTACTGGGTCACTAGTGTGATTCATTGCATCATCTCTCAGACTCCCTCTAGCTCCATGACTTCATGGATGCAGTCTTTCCAGTTCTTTTTGTGTCTTCCATTCCTTCTTTTTCCACCTTCATCTTTCTGACTCTTCTATCCACATAGTCCACCTTTCTCCTCACCACACATCCTAACCACCAGAGCTTCACCTCCCTCAATTTTCCTTTCAACTCTTCAATAGTCATCTTTCCTAACCTCTTTATTTTTCACTTATATCAAGTTTTGTCAATCCTAAAGACCACCTTAACATTTATATCTCTGTAACTGCATTTTTTCTTCCTGCTCTTTTGTCAGTCTCCATCTCATACAGCATTGCTGGTCTTACCATTGTACTTTTCACCTTGTCTAGTAAGTACTTTTCTCTCACATATAACACCAGTCATCCTTCTCCATGCACCCCATCCATCTTGTATCTGTTTTTTCACCTCTTTCTCAGATCTGTACTAATTATGCTAATTGACTTGCTACCTATTGGTTGGTATTTGAAACTTGGTGGGTATTAGAAACTCTGTTTTTCATATCTTTTGGCACTTGTTATGAGTAACTTTTGATTTTATAACATTCTATTGAGAGTAATGCATTCAAAAACTTCTTGATTTTTGACTTTGTTTTAGTAAATTTCCATACATGTACTTACCTTTTTACATTTAGTTATTTAAGTATATTTAAATGTATAAATAATATAAAACAAAGATAATTTAATATCCTATTAAAATTAAATTATAGACTCAAGCATCAAATTTTAGAGTATTCCCGTTGCCCTAATTATTAATCAAAATAGATTTGTTCAACTCCTTCATTAATAAAAGATTATTTCTTACAATATAAGGCTCTAATGTTACATTAGGTTGTTTATAATTATAAAAACTATAGATGTCACTCTTCAATGTTGTATAGAGTCAAAAAATAGAAAATATTACACTTCCAGATTTGCCACTGAACTAAGTGAATCTGGAAATTAAATACCTGGTGTTTTATACTTATAGGAAAAAGGCATGTGTCAGTTCAAATATATTTTATCAAAAATAATATATATATAATAAAGACTTTTAATTTAATTGCATTTATTTTGAACCTGTATCCATTTAGAGTTAATTAATAAAAGTATTTCCAGATTTGCCCCCACTTACCCTATTAAGAAATGGCTATTACCACTGATAGAGGTTATAGACAAGGTTATTATTTAATAGTCTAAATTAATCATAGATACTAAATAATGTTACAAAGTTTAAAAGTGAATAGCCTTAAAAATGGAAAATGTTTTAAGATTGTTTTTTGGTATATATATATATTTAATAAGTTTCTGATGACTCTAGCTTCATAATGAATTATTCTTATGCTTTAAAATATTCTCCAGATTGTCTGGATTAATCAGAATATTAAATCAGCTTTCTATTTTAATTAGTTTTTGAGTTACAGCCATATAAAATTAATTAGTGGAAATATTTCCAGAATTATCTCTTTTAGGATTCACCTCTACCCCATTTACCAAAATATTCTCTAGAATGTCTGGATTAATTAATTAGAATATTAAATCAGCTTTTGAACTCAATTAGATTTTGAATTATAGCCATTTATTATTTTAAAGTTAATTAGTGGAAATATTTCTGAAAAAGTTGCTGCTAAGAAGAGCTGTGAAAAAAACATCAATGAATAGTTGAAGTATAGTACTCTCAAATATAAGGAAAATCAAATTGGTAGATTAATTTTTTAGGGATCTTTTATCACTAATATAATATTAATGATAGCCAAACTGAAATTAACTGGTTGGGAATTGCAAACTGACAAATACTTCAAGTGAGTTGAAGGCAAAGAAAGATAAATATGAATATTAGAGAAAAAATCCAAGTGCTTGAATGTAAGGGAATTTTAGAAATGATTAAGAAAATATATGTGGCAAGTCTCAACACATAATAATTTACACTATGTGGTGAGACTCTCGCAACATAAGGATTTACACTATGTGGTGAGAGTCTCGACACATAACATTTTACACTATGTGGCGAGAGTCACTTCAGCTTCTAGGATTATTAAAAATATCTCTGTAGATACATCAAAAATTGGTGCTATTTGGATAAATATTAAAATATTAATAAATTTCATTTGAAACAAATATAGCCCAAGTTTTAAACCAAAATATTTGTGTCAGAATTAATAAAACCGTAACAAATGACAATAATACAGTACATACATAAATATACTTTTTCAATGTTATATTCTACCTATATTTGTTTTGATTGACAATTACAAGTTTGTCACTCTCGCCACATAGATTATTTTATTATTTTGAGACTCTCGCCACATAACGATTTACACTATGTTGCGAGACTCTCGGCACATAAGGATTTACACTATGTGGTGAGAGTCACATTAGCTTTTAGGATATATAAAAATAGCTCTGTAAATACGTCAATCAAAACAAATATAGGTAGAATATAACATTAAAAAAGTATATTTATGTGTGACACATATTTATTAGCTTTATTTTATTGTTTTATAATTAAACACTTTTGTAATTAAATTTAGAAATATAAGCAATAAAAAATTTTCTGATGCTAAAATGCATTTTTACCTAAAATTCTATTGATTAATAATCCATGAGACAAATATTCTTACAGTATCCAATCAATGGATGAGTTTATATATATAGACCAACACCAGTGTTACAGTTAGTGTTAGGTAAGGGGATGTGGGTGAATCCAGAAATATTTCCACCAATTAAGTTTAAATAACTGTAACTCAAAAACTAATTAATATAGAAAGCTGATTTAATATTCTAATTAATCCAGACAATATTTGAGAATATTTGGTGTTAATTTTAAAGCCTCAAAATATTTCATATCAACAGTTTATTAAAAATTATTTAAAAAATGTATACCAAAAACCAATCTTCAAAACTTTTCCCATGTTTTAGACCACTCACTTTTAAACTTTGGTAACATATTTTTTAGTATCTATCTATAACATACATATTTTATAAATATTAAATAAAAGCCTTGTTCATAATCTCTATCTGTGGGGCAAATCTTGAAATGTCAGGTGTAAATCCAGAATTGCCAGGACCAAATACAGAAATATAAGGGGGTGGGGATGAATATGGAAATATTTCCACTAATTAACTTTAAATGGCTTTTACTCAAATCTAATTGAGATAGAAAGCTGATTTAATAATATAATTAATCCAGACAATCTGGAGAATATCTGTTATTATTTTTAAAGCATTAAAATGTTTTGTTATGAAGCTACAGTCATCAGAAGCTTACCAAAAAGTATTAAAAAAATGTATACCAAAAAATGATCTTCAAAACTTTTCCCATATTTTTCAGGCCCCTCACTTTTGGTAACATAATTTTTAGTATCTATGACATAAATATTTAACAAATATTAAATAATATCCTTGTTCAAAAATGAATTGAGATATACAATATTTGGTGTTATTTTTAAAGCATAAAAATGTTTCATTATGAAGCTACAGTCATCAGAAGCTTATCAAAAAATGTATACCAAAAAATGATCTTCAAAACTCCCAAAGTTTTCAGGGCACTCACTTTTAAACTTTAGTAACATAATTTTTAGTATCTATGACATATATATTTTACAAATATTAAATAATAGCCTGTCCATAACCTCTATCAATTGTAAGAGCGATTTTAAAATATGGGGTGAATACGGAAACACTTGGGGCATATACAGACCAAATCTGGAAATATACTAATTAATTTTAGATCATTGTAACTCAATATTGAATTGAGATAGAAAGCTGATTTAATATTATAATTAATCCAGGCAATTGGACAATATTAGGTGTTATTTTTAAAGCATAAAATATTTCAATATAAAACTACGGTCATCAGAAGATTACCAAAAAACGATCTTCAAAACTTTTCCCATATTTACTAATTAATTTTATATGTAACTCAAAAATTAATTGAGATAGAAAGCTGATTTAATATTGTAGTTAATCCAGACAAATGGGAGAATATTTCATTTCATTTTTAAAGCATAACTGTGTTAGGTTTTGCAGATACAGTCTTCAGAAGTTTATTAATTAATTAATTAACTAACTTTTTGTTGTGTACTATTATGTAGATAGCTTCATACTCACAAGTATACCTACCTTAGTTTACTGCTTAATGACATTGAGAAAGATTAAATATGGTTGGTTGAAAATGTCATCCACTAGAAATAGGTGTACCTATCCAATGAAATCACATGACCTGATATAATTGGTCAGAAAGTTGTGTCTCCTGCCACTTGTCCAATATATTCATATAAGGTAGCTACATAGTTACTGACAAACATTGAACCACTATTATTAATGTGCACTTGGAAAATAAAGGTAAGCATCATAACAATATTATACTAATTTCCTACAAGTAGTTGTGTACATTGATATGTATTTAATGGATTGGGAAGGTCAATTTGGTGACATTTCAAATTCTCAAACTAGGGGTGAGGTCAAATTAATATTGTTGATGAATTAGGCAGATTACTCTATGGCTTGCAAATCAAGTGCATAGCAATTGATTGTTTTATGTCTCTGTTTTTTTCACCTCACCTGCATTATTAACGTTATAACCATAGATCATTTGCCTATCCAGTCAATACATATCATTGATTTCTTACTTCTATAGAAAACTATTCAAAAGATGGTGTAAAGATTATTTGTACTTACTGAAAAAGTCATTTAGACCAACAATAGAGATTCTCAGATGTGCATAGAAATTTGTTCTGTAGGTAATTACTATCTGCTGTGTATAAAGATCCATGTTCAAGAAGAAAAATTAGTTTGTAGGTACACTGTAAACAAAAATCCATAAAAATGGACCCCAGGCCAGTATTTTGTTTTATGCATCTGGGTTCATTTTTTATGGAGTTTTTTTACAGTGTACCTACCTACTACTTACTTATAAGTTTTCTGAAGTTTTGCAAATTACATAGGTACACCTAACTCTGTTAAATATTTCTCATCATTATTTTCCTTATCTAATAATTATAACAAATTTCAGATTCACAAAGATGATGGTTGCTCACCCCTCACTTACAACAAAGGTATATCAACCTCCATTGCACCCACCAGCACAAATGCCCAGTCCTGGCTCATGGGTTGCAGTTGTATTCACCAGAAAAAAGCAGCAGAAGGCATACACCGCCAAGGTCTTAATCTTTCTTAATAGGGTGGGTGGGGACAAAATTTGGAAATACTTTTATTGTGAAAAACAATCTTTTAGTAATGATGAGCAAAAAAAATAGCAAAATTTTCTGTTGACCCTGGAGTTGTCCTGGATCCCCGAAATGGGCTGACTTAGGACCTCTCTCAGTTTCTGATCTTTTGTATGTATATTTTACATGTTTATTGTATGTACCAA
>JAUYWI010114684.1:0-10681 GCA_034780595.1 Parotoplana pacifica
CTTTCCATGTTATCTGTTGCATTCTTCTCCAAATCCACATTTCTAGTGCTTCAATTTTCTTCTTATCTATTTCTTGCAATGTCCAGGTTTCCGCTCCATATAGTGCTATACTCCATACAATTGTCTTCACGATTTTCTTGTTAGTTTCTAGTCCTAAAGTTTTTGTTGGTAATTCTTTTCTTCTTATAAATGCTTTTTGGTTTCCTTGGAGAAACATCCTAAAAAATGTCTGAAAATATTTAATATGTTAAACCCCAAGAAGTAACTTCGGTGATTCTTTAATAATCGCATCTACATAGATCCGGACCGATACTAACCGTAACCGAGCCGAGTTTTAAAGACTTTTTGCAGATTTGGCCATCATCTACAATCTCTGAGAAATCAGTGTTTTTTTTAAAATGCTTTTCTGGTGCTGCTTTATTTAAATTTAGTTTTTTTTTATTCTTTCTTCGTTTATTTATCAATAATGTTGCTTTAAACTGTGACTGATTTCAATATAACGTAGTACATACCTTTATTATCAGGTTGCTCAAAACTTTTAAGATTTGTTTATACATCCTAGAAACTCTTGAAAACAAACAGCATCTAAACAGGTGAAATTAAAAAATATTTATACGAGCTTTCGAAAATCCATAAAGTTAGCAAGTAATACATGAAGAGAATATCCAACCGACTAAACAATAACAAGCATACATATAATAGAATGGATCCAAGTTAGGTATAATTGCATGAAAGATCCATTTCCTAAATCTAAGCATTATTTTATTGTGTCGCCTCTCTCTGAAATCATATTCTGTACGATCGACGTCCATGGTATACGTTAATCAATAAATAGCCTCAAAAATGTGTATTCCTTCTACCATTGTGTTTGTTATACATTTTCTTCAATACATATGACAATTTTTTTTATTTTATATGTTGGGGGCTTAATTTGAAAAGGGTAATTTAGTTACAAGACAAACATGAGGTGCAATCGTTCAAGACTCAATAAAGCATCTATATTCTAAATACTCACTTCTGTTAATATTGCAGTTATTAAAAAAATGACGGTGGAAGTAACTAATGTTTATTATATATTTGTTTTATTATTTAGAAATACAATGAGTGATATCTAAATAAGTATTTTATTTAGTTAAAACTTAATATGTTGAACATAAACTTGCATCTAGATCCAACTTTGCAACCAGAACTATAGAGTAAATATACATTCATAGAGTATCCACCCAAACATGTTGAATGTATGCACCGGTGATTTTACAACTACTGACTAATATTGATATGCAGAATTGAAATCTATAATTATTTTCTCCCTAAATGTTGTCTTGATATGTTTCGGGTTAGGTACTACTTATGAGTCACCTAAGAAACAGTAGTATGCAAAATTAAAGGTATTTTTAGAATATACATAATTATTTGAATTATAAACATTTGAAAAATAAATATTTCATATAAAACTGTAAAAATGTGGTGTATAAATATACCACAACGATATGGCTATGAATTGTGCGGAATTACACTTCAGCAATTTCAATATCGATCTATCTATGAATTGTGCGGAAATACACTACACACATTTAATTATCGATCTATCTATGATTTGTGCGTTTAGTTAAGCAGTCATAATTTTCAGAGTAGAAATTCAGATGTGCAAACAAAAAAAAAGTTTCGAATAAAAAAGTTACTATTTTATTGAGACTCTGCGACGTAATAGTTACAATGGTACACAAAGCCACGATTTATTGGACGAATATTGGCTCGATGAATGTATAAGTGAACAGCGTAAACAAAGATTTTGAAAGAATTTGAAGATGAGAGACGGGACAGCTTTAAAAGAAAGAATGGTATTGGAAAACTTTACATTGATGCTCGTCTAGAAAATGTTGTTAATGTGAGAATAATTATGTATGTAGATAAGTGAACTATTTAATATTTCTCTTACAACGGTTCCTAACATCAAGAGTGAAGATGTGTCACTTATTTGAAGCCACATAAAATAGGTTCAACATACCCCGACAGAAACTTGTTGACGGGTGTGAAGATATGCAGGTCACGTATGCTTCTATAATAACAACTTAGTGACAATTGTTGAAATGAAATTGATTTTAAACAATAACAGAGATTTGAAATTGTGAAGGAAAGAATTATACCGACAAAATTCAATTATGAAAACCACTGTAATATAAAGAATGGCAGAAATATTCATAGAAGGTACATTTAAAAAAGCATTTACAGCTCTGTACAACAGCTTCATAATTTAGTTTAAAATTAATGTGTTAGATATTTGATTGCTTATTATTCGGTTTTCCTTTAAGTTCTATTCCTTGAAAGTGCTCTACAAGAAGATAAAATTGTAGAAGAAACTGGTGAAGACACCGGTGGTAAAGTATGAGAAAATTAAGATGAACTAAGAATATAAAGTATTTTTAAAAGAAGGTAAATGGTTTGAACTGGAATGTGAGAGATAATAGTACAATCACGTTTCTTATAGAGAATATTAAGATATACGGAACAACATGTAGAGGAGGATGCTAGACTTGGGAAGATGAACATGTGTGAGAAGTAATTGAGCAGAGTTTTGTGACCAGAGGCTTACTTACATGGATATATTCACTGACAAGGGGTGCAAACAATTGAGGGTCACTTAGATGAACTTCACTCTGTGAAGAAGAACGAGGCCGTTTCATAGAGTTTTATTGAGCAGAAAATGTATTTACCTTTATGAGTTCCTCAGCTTGGTTAATAGTTTCTATAAATATATTTTGCCTAAAATATTGGTAGGCCATTTAACTGAGAACGTGAAAATTAAAAGAAAATCAAAATTGGAGCAGGAAGTAGACTACACAGAAGAAAGTGTATCATTTAGAGAGAAGAATATTGTTCAATAGAAAAAGAGATCACTGAAGATCAATAAGAAATTTGGAAATAGAAGATAACATATTATTTTGGTATATACAAGTTTGATGGAAGCTGAAAGGTAAGCAGCAGAGCATTTGAAAGTTTTATAAGAAATGTAGATGATGTGTACATTGAATTCAAAGAAGAATAGTTTTTGCAAGACAAATTGGGAATGAATAATGTTGTTGGTGGTAATGTGAAGTTGACGTGGAGGATGACCAATACGTTATTGTGGCTAACGAGGACGACTAGAAGAATATTGAAATTTAGTGAAAACACGGTGTACGAAACAAGTTTAGAATCAGCATCTTTCTTGAATATTGCACAAAATGTTGAATGTATGTTAATAAAATCAAGAACACTGTTAACATTCTAATTTCACAATGTTAAATAAATATTTATATAAGAAATATTTCAATATTTTATCGAATAACCTTTATTTTAGAGTAGCAGCTATTGTAGTCGATCACTCAGTACTTTCTTCTGGTGTCAAGCATGGTGTGCGGATTGATGTGTATTTGCTATAATCGATGCACATTTGGATAGTACCCAAAAGGACTTGGGGTCTGAGTTATTTCCTGGTCAGTTTCAGAACCTCCATCCCATTCTAATAAAATGTGCACTGCTGAATAATTGTGAATTGCTAATGTTTTTTTACAAAATCTTTATAATACATTGGGGAATTCATTTGCTATCCAGGTTCATTGTTGGATTATCAAGAAGAGAAAGGTTATAGGAATGTGATTCGATGGGAAAGAGGAGGGCATTCTTATGATAGTTAAAAACCACAAAAAATAAACACAAAGGTGGCCAGAAGTCGGCCTTATAGTTGACGCAATGTCTGTCCCATATATCATTGCTATCCCAAAGTCCCTCCCATAGCTTACTATTAGGTGCGATATTATATTCCCCGAACCCCACAACATTTTGTTTAAATTGTTATTATTATGACGAATATATAAAAGATAATTCATGAAACAAAACTCTACTTTAAGTCAATCAGCATTAGAGACTGTTGAAATGATGATGCCCGCTTGCTAACTACATAATTAAAATGTTAAATCGATAGTTTGGTGTTTCCGTCAGGATTTAGTGTCTATAACTAAACGAACAAATTAGATTTCTAAGTTCTAAGTGGATTATGATAATGTCCATATTTCACTCCCAAATTTAAAACTTAAATTTCAATTGAATCAAAATCTTCGTGGGAACACGCCCTGGTGAAAATTACTTATATGTGGTAAAGGTTTTGTTTGGTCAGAATTTACTACAAATGTTTGGTCACATTTGATTATTCTTCTAAAGTCGGAGACAATGATTTTTCAATGGCCTCTAAATAACACAAAACAGACAAGTTGAGGGACCGGCACTCAACTAAAAAACGTAATCCATCAATTGAGAGATTTGCCAGTACCTGCTTTGTCAGCGTGAGTGCAACATATGTTTGTGGTTATCTGCTTTTTCTCTCTTCTTATGCTGCTATAGCTATTTTCTATTTGATTCTTTCTTTTATACTTTGATATGTAATATGTAAAATATAATTTTGTGTTGCTCAGCCTGTGATTATGCCTGACTAATGAGGTCTAACAAGCTGGATTGAGCTATCTTTAGCGAGTAATATAAATAAGCAGTATATTATATGACATTGTCTATTTGATTCATTCTGTACCTAAACAAACCAGAATTGATAGATTGGTAAATTGTTGATATAAAATTTGTTGTCAATGAAGATATTCATTAGATCTATTTTATCTTATTAGTGAAAAAAGAGTTTTTTTGAAAACCATAGAAACGGCAAATTCTCCAATTCTCAATTTTACCTATATCACCAATAAAATATAGACTTGATTCCTTAGTTAAGCAGTTGTAATTTTCAGAGTAGAAATTCAACTGTGCAAATAATTATTTTTTTTTAATTACGATTTTATCGTGACTCTGTAATGTAATGGTTACAATGATTCATTTATTCACGACGTATTGGACGAATCTTGGCCCGATGAATGTAAAAGTGTACAGCGTATGACAAAAATATTGAAAGTAGATATTTCCCTTACAGTGGCTGTTAACATCAAGCGTGAAGACGTGTAGCTTATTTGGCACCACATAAAATGGGTTCAGCATACCCCCACAAAAGCTAATAAAGTGATTCGTGTTGACGGGTGTGAAGATATGCAGGTCACTATGCTTCTATAATTGTCGATACATCTTCTATTGCCGTCATCTTGCATACGTAGTGCGATTGAAAACTGGCTTGTTGAGATTATTGCAGGTGATGAACCAGTAGGGCACAACTCGACGTTCTAGAATGGAGGAAAATATATAGCAATAGTCGCTCTCTTTCAAAAGGGGAACACTACTTTATAATTCTGAAGCTTAATAAATCGGTAAACGCCGAAAGATACATTGTGGTATTGATAGGTATTTTAGATGAAAAATATTGAAAATAATGTTGAAGGCAAAAGACAGCAAAATCAGATTACATTAAAAAACAGTTATATAGGAACTTACAACAAATGCAGGAACTGTGATTAAAGAAACAAACCAAAATACCAGGAATTGAGTAATTAGAATTCAATATACTATATTTGAGGAATGCATTTTTAATTATTAGATGAGTTTTTTTGGAATAGCTACGATTAATTAAAATATACATTAGTAAATTATTAGTGAGTACTATAAATAAGTAGTATATTTTTATAAAAGCATACAGGTACTTTTGTTAATACTTTTATCACATTCATTGACCAGGACATGCTTTGCCAAAATGCTTTACCTCTATACATATTTTCTATTTCTCTCATCCTTTGTCAATTAGAGCACATTTTCTTTTCTTTTATATTTTGATACGAACATATTATTTTATGATTTTGCTTGACTGATGAGGCTTATTTAAGCTAAAATTGCTGGTCGGGGCTATCGTTTGTGATTTATATAAATAAGAAGTATGTTTTAATCAAAGAATACCTGTTTTTTTAATATTATTCTTATCAGATAGTTAAAAAGACAGACTTAAAATTTAAAAATACTTTTAGTCTTCTTTCTAATGATAACATTTTCTTGCATTGAATAATAGTGGAATTATTATATTTATTTGTTTATCATTTGATTAAAAGCTACATAGAACCCAATTAAAGGTATTCTCTCTTTTTTAATTTTAGGTATTTAGTTATTTTATGAATTTTCATTTAAGTGTTTATCTCTCAATTTTAATTTTAATTTAATATAATCTGTTATGTGTTAGCCGAAGATTAAAGACTGTATTTTCCTTACTGATTGTTGATAATCATATCAGCTTACTACCAATGTCATCTGCTCCATAGTTAGTTGGTCGGCGACTAATTCAGCCCTGCCTGGTTTGTTGGACAAGAACAATCACGGTATTGTTAAATATAGAAACTAAAAAACTACTTTGACAAGATCGATACCCCACGTAGACATGTCGCGTCCAGTAGGGATCTCCACCTCAATCTGTTGGATAACCGATTGTTATCCAGCGTCTGCAAAGAGAAAAAATAGAAAAACAGAACTCTAAAGTTCGATCCATTGAATGTCATAAATATGTACTAGAGATACACACGATAATTTATGCAGGAGGAATAAAAATGAAAGAAGAGTATCTTTTGTGTTTGATAGGAATTTAAAATGTTCTACCCAGAGCTCGAACAATTGTCAAGAACTTCTCAACATCATGGGTGATCTAAATGTAAAAGTGATATGTTAACAGGAAGGTGATATCGTAGGCTAGTTTGGTCTAGAGAAAAGCATAGAACGCGTTAACACATGTACCAAATGGGTCTCGATCAGGTTTAAGAACCATTCAAGGAGTATGCGCACATGGAAAAGAAGACCATGTACAAAGTCAGATCGACTACATCATAATTAACAGAAATTTGGAAACACAATCCAATATTCGACAACATGCCAGGTACAGACATCGGGAGTGACCTCAATTCTGTGACATACAAATGTCACACATGGCTGGAAAATCAATGGAAATAAATTGAGAGTCATTTTGTCAAAGCAACGGAGTTAATAAAAGATAAAAATCGGTTTTTCAAGCGGATGCATCCTGGAGCGAGATAGTAGGAATCAGTTGGAGGTGCACTATGGTCAGAATTCATTGAGAAACGATTTATAGATGAACCATAAAAGGTGGATGGTGGTCATCCCATACTGAAATCTGCCGTTACTGCAAATATACGTCAGACAACATCAGGCAAGAACCTTAGATAAATATGGAATAGAGAAGATCACAGAGATCGCAAACATTATCTATGACACGGGACACATCGCGAAGGATCTGTCAATATGTATCTTCATCGCAATACCTATGAAACACAGAACAGTGAACTGCAAATTACATAGAACGATCTGCCTCATCACCCACATATGTTACTGCGAATAATTATCAGCAGCGGCCATTGTAAAATCGTACCAGAAATCAGCGCCCAAGCCTCTGAGCACTCTATATTGAACAGATGTATATTTAAGTCAATTGAATTTTGCCTGTGAGCGCTGTATAGGGTCCCTTGTTTAGCCTCCAATGATAGGCAAGTAAACCAACGTTTATCAAAATCGGTCAAGTAGTTAAAAACTGATTTTCTCTTTTTGTCACCTTTTCTGCTCAATCTTCTTATTTTTCATTTTGTCCTTCTTCAGAATTAATAATACATATAGTATGTTTAGCATGTGGCTAAGCATTTTACAACAGGCTGCACCTCACGGACAAAAACCAATATGTTCAAAACCAGGAATAGTCTGTACAGTGACGTGGACATGTAAAACCTCTATCAAATGATAGTCAAATGTATGTAGAGAAAGTAAATACAGAGATCCAACTGAAGGAGCACTTCATAGATTTTCGTAAATTTCGATATCTATGCATAAATAACGAATATAGGAATTTCTCTGGGATATCGCACATACCTACATTGTGAAGAAATGCAAAAATACAATTTTTGAGCATACACTTTTTTAAATATTTTGCAGTTGTATAGGTTTTTCTGTAAAAGATTCTTTTTTTAAAGTTTTGTTTAAAAAGCCCAATATAAATAATAACACAGACTAAATCAATATCAATAATTGCAAAGTAGCCTTTCATAAAATTCCAAATTTCTTCTACACATTTGAAGATAGTATTACTGCGTTTGATTTCTACATTTCAGAAGGTATCCTTATTACAACGATTCAAGTCGGGTGAGTATCGAGGTTGAGAGACAAACATTGTCGTGCATCCAATACATTGTTGTGTTAGAATTCATTGATACGTTGAAAGAAATTGCGTAGAAAGTCAATATATCGCTCAGCATGTCTCCTCCTTCCATGATTCAAAATAACGGTATCTATTTCAGAAGAAATGGTCTTTCTGGCAACGGCATCTACAGGAACCCATTTTTGTATCTTAAAAATCGTACATAGTTTAGATGAAAATGGAACAGGAGCAAGGTTTTTGTACATGGCCGTTTATTCAAAAGGTCATGACATCAGCACACTTAAAATTGTTTAGAATCCCCGACTGATTCCTCAATAGCTCTGGTGGTAATTGGATCACATTGTTTTACAAACTTTTTCACAATTATGACGTTGTCATCTATCTTAAATGATCGACGCCTTCCTGAACCAATGTTTCTTTCCATAGTTTATCTTCTGCCTGTGAATTATTTTGCTACTTGCTGTACTCTTTTTGCTGTTATGCAGTTGTGTTCTAATGCACTAACTAGCTGCTCCCGTTTCATCGCTAATATGTTATAGAAAAAGTTAATGTTTTCAGTTGACATGATAAAATATATTAAATCAAAAATGATTTATAGTAAGACTGTATTCAGCAGTGAATATCAATTTTCTATGAACATTTGATATCAATGGAGATAAAATAACTTGTAATCCTAATGAAAGATATGGTTAAATCTTTAATTTAAAAAAAAACTAAATGTGTGATTCAAACTTGGATCAAAAACATCGATTTGTTTACCAGATGACCAATGTATTTCCCAAATTTTTAGATAAAAATGTTAGAGCTTACAAAGCAAAATTTTATAAAAATTTTTATTTAAATAAATTACATTCAGATGTTCAATTTTGCTTCTTAGTACACAGGAATTTGAATGTACATTTTATGAAGTTGTGAGCTGTAATATTTTAAAATAGCATTTATCTAAAAACACAATAACATTTATACAGTGGGAGGTAACATCTAACATACTATTCTATCACTTATTTAAGGAATTGAGCTAACTAGCTTTTTGATGTTTTTTGTCTTTAATTTCCATTCGTTTTGTAATGAATGTGAGGTTGCTTTACACAATTCATTGTAGTAGCTAAGGTCGACATATAATAAATATATAATTAATTGCTTGTTGCTATGCCAAATCGATGACCCTAGCAACAGTTTCAACATGGAAATGTGATTAGTAGAAATTTCATATAGAGGTTTACTGTGGTCAAAGCACTATTATGTTGGCTATATTTGTATAAAAACATTGTTGCACTGTAATATTTATGTCCCTAGGCTCAGTTTCTAAGACAAATAAAGAATTACACTAAGGTTTCACACTGTCAAATATTCGTATATTTTTATGTTATACCGCTGGTGGCTAAGTGGACAGTTGATTAGAGGAAAGTGCAAAAAATGTTTTTTTAGGTTTCATGTTGTTAAATTTCACATAATGTGTTTTATATAGGATACATATGTAAATATGATTGTTGCCATGCAAAATTGTCGCCGTAGCAACCGCACTAAAATAGCTGACAACCTTTTTTACTGGCGCGTCGCAAAATTTCTCTAGGTGCCAGTTTATTTTTAAATCGTTATTGTTTGGAATATAACATCGGTGTTGAAAAGGGGGAAGCAAAAAAGAATAAAAACATTTTACAAAATATGAAAATAACATATTTTATGATGCGTCTTTGCTAAACTACTTGACTAATTTTAGCAAACATTGAGAGATTATTTACCATCGTTTGGAACAGCTTATATGATTTCTATCTCTACAACATCATTTCAGGCTATAATGAGAAGCCATTTTGAACTACCTTATATATATAGCCCATTAGGCCCATTAGTGGATGTTCACGGCCACCACGTTTACATGAACAGTCCGAATGTGATGTTCATGATAGTTTAGGTAGAGTTACTGACGGCATCGGTAGTTAAGGAGAAGAGGATGAGGTGGCGGTAGAAAAGTGTCCGAATACGGAACAAATAACGAGCGAAGATGACGATTTCTCTGTTGGTCGTGACGTTACAAGATTACAAATATCTGCCACTTCAAGCTCCAGCCATGGTTGAGTCGCAAATATTGTCAGCGAAGCCAGAGGAATTACCATTGAATGTGACATTATAATGTTAATGATCAGCTCTGTATTTAAATAAATTATTGTTTGCTATACCAACCTGTATGCTACAAAGTGGTTTGCTCTGCATGAACCTGATGGTAGTGCTTTACAAATCGAATTGTCATAGACGGCATGAAGAATAGCATAGCTACGAAAGAAGAGATAATAAAGGAACTAAATAAAATGAAAAACATGAATCAAATATACAACCAAAATAGTGCAACCTGTTGGAATATTAAAAACGTAACGAAAAAACAACATGGTCTATCAATAAATATTATTTAAAAAACCTTATATTTAAAAAAACATAATACCAAAACCTTAAAATACCATTCATTAATGATATTATCAATTCCAAACTACACAGAATATTCAAAAATTCAATCTCAACATTAGACTTGCACACCAATCATTTTCACTGCGTCAAGCCCTTAAACCAAAACCAATCCCA
>JAUYWI010114695.1:0-10681 GCA_034780595.1 Parotoplana pacifica
AAGCAGAGCTAAGCCCTATTAGTGGAATAAATTTATTGATTGGAATAAATGCTGTCTATGTTTAATGGTGATATTTCCATTAATTTTGAGAAACAGTGTATAATCATAAAATATTCCAATTTCTAATTGATAATTTTAAAAAAAAATCTGGTATAGCCTATAAACAAAAATCCAACAAAAGCTTTTCCAAATCACAGTATCATTGAGACCAAATAGCATTACATTCATATTAGAATGTTTTGTTTCTTTCATCTTTACTGATTTCCATTTAAGGGGCTATCTAAATCACTGATATCTAACTTTAATCATTTTACATGTTTGTTTCTTACTTTTAGAAACAAAGAATTTCTAATTCAATTATGGCTGAAATGTATGAAGATGAGGAATATACAGATGGTATGACTGACAATAGTTGATTTATTTTAGAGTGATATTTAAATCCTTTATGAAATAAGATTTAAAATTACAGACTTTGCCCATTCCCTATAGTATGACTAGTATATCATACAGACATTATTTTTATACAAATTAATTAAATTGTAATTCAGCTTGATTTGATAAGGAAAATTATTTATATTAAAGATGTCATTCTTTATCCATATTTATCAAATTATTTGTTTATATTTTTATAAGTCAATTAACTCATTGTAGAACTGCATTTTTGCTTTTTAGATATAGTTGTCTCAAACTATGATCCATTTAAATATCACTTTTGGTTACCTGAAACTGAAATGGAGGCAATAAAAGCCATCAATTCTGACATAAAACCAAACTTTGTAAGGATAATCCTACCTCATACTTTGATAAATTCATCCAAAAAGAATTTCAATTGTCTAATGGGCTATGATGTAACTTTGGTGTTGTATTATATGCCCGTATTAATTGGCTTTTAAAATTTTCTATTATTCCTTCTGTTATCATAAAGTAATCTAGTTTTTGACAATTATTTTCAGAATGAATTTTTGGGTTACATGAAAACTAATTCACATTCAAAGAAAAGTGCACTAGATCAGTTTACAATGAATCACGTAAGAAGTTATGAGTATTTTGTTTCGAAGCAAGTCAGTAGCTTCTACAGTCTACCTGAGGAATGAATTTTGCAACATAGAAACCACATTCATAAAGACAACGTCCCTGACCAATGTAATTCCTGAGATTTTGACCCCTTCTACTAATTTTAGCCTTTAAAATTTTTTGGTGGCCCTTAGAAAAAATCTGGAAATTTGTCTAACGAATTCTTATGTATGCATTTAGGACGATTTTATTACTTTTGCCATTTTAATTCTGCACCTTAAAACTTCTTAAAGCTATTCATAAAGATAAAGAATTAAAATGTTTGCCAATATGTGAAAGTATTTTGTATAAGACAAGATTAGGTACTCAAGAAGCATGATTTCGATTTATCATTTTCCTTTGCATCATTGGATATATACTACTAATCATCGATTTTACTATCATAAGAGATACTGGTGGCTAGTAGCTCTTACTGTAAAAACTGGTAACACTTTTAAATTATGTAGTATTTGTTAGGAAAACTAAATGACCTATTTTTATACAGTTTAAGTCATTTTTGCGACAAGAAACGTTATCAAATTTTGAAAAAGAAATGCTGAAATTGGCAGCTAATTATGAGGTATGTTTTAAGTTAATGTTCTTTTGTAGCTTTTCTTTGTGTTTTATTATTTAGTAATTATACGAGAACTATATCATCCTACACTAACCTGGGGATCAATTGTTCTCAGATTAAAAAGTGTTTAATGAAATATTTTGATACAAGAGATTCTTCCGGCAACGCCCTTGTATTTTGGTGTCCCTTTGATCTAAAAACATCATTTTTGGTGGACTTTTTACTAATTTTGACCTTAAGAGCAGAGGTTTTAGCGCCTGATATTCCATTAGTTTTCATTCCCATCTATGTAGTTATATTTTATTGATATTTTTCAGAATACTTTTTTTAATTTTGATTTCAGGACATTTTTTATTGTAGACGTAATTTTGAAACTGGTGAAACATTGAGGAAACTCTACTCTTTACATGCATTGAATCACGCCTATAGGTAAGTTAATTGCGAAAATTTTATTTACAGGAATGATTGGTAATATTTTGTATGTTTATATATAAAATAGTTAATGTTAGCACGTTGTATTGTTTTTAGAATATTCTTTGCTACAGTGACCATTTCACCAGAGTTTTATGTGTAATGAAAGCATTGCTGTAGATCATTTTTTTAAATATATGTACATACATATATGTGCTACTTCTAATATATTTTTTGTAAACGTCCTAAATTTAGTTGTCTCTTGGATTTTAAAAATTCTTACAGTTTGACGGCATTGCTTGAATACATTTCTTTCGGTGCCTATTTTGGGCGCTCACTGACTTACGTTTTCTAGTAAGAATTTTTTATTGGTCTGAAAAATAAAGAATTAAAATACCTATACAGGGCACTTGGATGTTATCTCTTAGTTCTACCAATGGAAACTTCAAAATTTCTTTGGCGTTTCACATTTTCTCATAATGTTTCCAATTACACAAATTTAAAAATTGTTCCGTCATAAACACTAGCTTGTGCGTCCTTTCGCTCATACACTATCCTCCGATTTTTTTTTCTGAAGTCAAAGTGAGTGTACATACTATTGTTAATTTTATTAACAGAACTAGAGATCAAATTCTGATGAACAATGCCAAGGAAAAGAAAACTGGTAAAGTTGATGAGTAAGTTTTTCTTTATAATTGTACGTGATCATTTTTCTAATTTGATGTATTGTGGCAGGCCTAATTCAACTACCAGAACAGTATTAGAATAATATAATAAAGTCGATTTGAACAATTAAATACTTACATGTAGATATAAAATGCGTACTTCATTTTATAGATACTTATATTGGATTTTAGTAATATTATGATTGGATGCTGTCAAGATGCTTCCAAACTATCAGATAATTTATAGAACTAAACTACATTATTATTATTATTTTAAGCTCTATGCGTGATCAAAGCTTTCATCGAGCTAAAGTGCTAATTTTATTGCCAACAAGAAATGCAGCACTTAACGTTATAAATTGTATGGCTTCTCTTATGCCGAAGAAGAGTTCAATTGGCGCCAAAAAGCGATTTGAATCGGAGTTCGGTGTGGAGGAAGACGAATTGATCACAAATGAAGAGAAGGCAAAGGCCGGAAGGAAACCTCTTGAATATTTCAATTATTTCACAGGTAACACGGATGACCACTTTCGATTGGGTCTATCGGTATCGAAAAAAACACTCAAGTTGTACACATCTTTTGAAGAATCCGATATCATATTGGCTTCAACACTTGGTTTGAAGACTATTTTAGATGGAAACGAGTAAGTTATGTTAGTAACTGTGTTCTCTATTGATTGTAATATCACGTGACCAATTATGTCTCCATATAAACTTAACTAATAGATTGTTTCTAAAGATATTCGTCAATTAGGGAGGGATTATTCAAATCTGAAGACTTAATGAATATTATTCGTTTTATTTTTATATCAGTAAAGAAGAAACCGACCTCTACTTTCTCTCCTCTATTGAGGTTTTGATTATTGATCAATTAGAGATGCTACTTATGCAGAATTGGACCAATTTGATTACGGTATTGTCCCAACTTAATTGTCGTCCTAGTCGTATCGACGCAAAATGTCATCTTCTTCGATGCCGTCACTGGTGTCTCACTGGCCAAGGAGCTTGTTACCGCCAGAATTGGGTTTGTTCTTCACTCCATTCTACACAAATGGCGGGTCTTTTTGCATTTTTTACTAGTAAGTTCATCAACAAGTTTTGCAACCAAACAATTTATTTCAAAATGGAAATATATGTATATTACAAAAATAACATTTACATTCCTTCAAAGTACAATACTTCCATTCTGAGTGTATGCATAATTACATACGCATTTCCATTTCTGAAAGCATTCAGCATACGCCGAACTAGGTAGTCCTCGTGTTCTGAACTGTGAATGCACCGCCCGAGCTACAGCAGCACTCAGATAACAATTTTCCATAAAAAGTATTTATTTCAAATTCATTAATTTTGTTTATATTCAACATATACAGCTCCTGCTACCAGTCCCCACCACCTCCAATTCCGTCCCAACCACTACCACTCGTCCTCAACACTTCCAATCCAGTCCCAGCAACTACTTAGTCTAGTTCCCACCACTAAGCATAATACAGTGCAAACAAGTTATTAGCACATTTTATTAGCAATGAATTTGTTAAAATATTGTTCATTTCCGAATATTAATAGCAGGAGCCGTATATAGCACAATTCAACCAACATTCAATTCAATATTGTTATCCAATCAAACAATTAGTCACATGGATATAGTGGCTATTTTTGGTGCTGATGCAATATTCCTTTTTAAGCATTCAAAACACTCTAAACTAAGAACTGCTGCAATTAATTTGTCTACAGCTGTAGGTCTTGGATACAAGAAAAGGGTCTTCCCAGAGATCTGAGATTTGATCTTCGGGAAAAGCCATAAGTCTAAAGGAGCAAGGTCAGGTGAGTAGGGTGGATGGGGAAGCAACTGAACTCTTCGCTGTTCCAAATTGCTGGTTGTTTAAACTGAATTGTGAGAGGAGGCATTGTCATGATGCAAATGAATTCTGGAACCTAGTCGAGATTTTGAAGCTTTGGATCGCCAAAATTGTTTCAGTGTAGTACTAAGCATTGATTGTAGCACCTTCTGGCATGATGTCGAGTGAAACAACACTTTGTGTGTGGAAAAAAATGGTAAACATTCGCTTTCTTCTGCGGTAACCTGACTTGAGAACCGGAGGCCTAGGCTCATCCTCGGTCAACCAGACCATATTCGAAGCTTTGTCCTTCATGGTGAAGAAAGAAATCCAGCAGTCATCTCCTGTAATAATCTTGATCCATTTTGTTCAAACAAGTCCAGCCAGTAGCGGCAAATCCACACAAGTTCTTCACGCTGCTGAGTCAGCATATGGGGGTATCCATCGGGTGCACTTGGAACGCTTCAATTCTTCAAGCATGAGCGCTTATACATAGACTTCCATAACTGATATCAAGTTCTACGGCAAGAAATCGGAATAATGCTGCGATCTTCTGCTAAAATGGATTCAGCACTGCCACTTTGTCACTGGTCAAAGATGAACGTGGCCTTCCAGAGCGCTCTTCGTCTTCCAGAGTCCATCCCATTAGAAAAATTTCGGATCCAGCGGGCAACTGTGTCAAATGAAGATGCATCCCCAAACACTTCATTAAATCACTATGGATATCCTTCGCCTTCTTGCTAAGTTTCATAAAACATGAACAAGGAAGTGCGAAGTGTGTTATGAAAAATGAACTTACTTTTTAAAGATAGACTTGTTTAATGCAATTTTAAGGCAAATAGAATTTAATATAACGACCGTTATCACAAAAAAACATTTTTTTTATTTTGGAAAACCAGTTATGCGACTTACAAATTGTTGTACAGATTTTATGGTACAATCGAACATACAAAATACAGGCGTCAGTGAAATAGCAAATTGAATGAAACTGCTTATATACGTAATTTCATATGCACCTAATTAGTTACGCAACATCAATTCAATGGCTAAATAATTTTGATTACACTCACTTGGTTGCAGAACTAATTGATCGCCAGCAAGAGGCCTTTAGGGATGTCCCGGGAGCCTAATAAGTTTTTTAACGTCTTAGAAAAACATTTTACATGACTACTGCATGACAAATAAGTTATAGTCGCTTAAATTAGACGCTGCTGCTTTGCACTATCTACGTTCCATCCATACTTCACCTTCAACTTCACCATAAAGATAGTTCTATTAAAAACGAGTCTGACCATTTTCATTTTGTTTATGGTCTACGGGCATTGGGTTTCTCGCCCGAAATTTATTTTACAAGTCAATAAAATATCTAACGCATAGAGTAATGGAAGGTATCTTTACTCATATGATCTACCGTATAAAAAGCGCATTATTATAAATGTTGTAAAATAAAAAAATTAAAATTTCAGAGAGAGAGTTTGGATAGATCATGTTAATTTAAAGGTTTGTTGCAATTCATTGTGAATGCCAAGCCAACCAAAACATCTTCTAAACCTAAGTATAATTGGGCTTGGCTATGATAAATAATCAACATGGCGATACGTCACTGTATTCACAGTTTTATTTGTTCTACTAATTTATTTATTTTTAGATTTTGAGGCTATTAATTTTTTCCCGCCTTGCCTACCTGTGACAACTTCTCTCGGTGGTCATCTTCCTGCCAAGTTACGATGTCCTTTACCGAGTTCTGATCCTTTAAAAATTGACTTGATAGAGTTTCAGGTGCCACGTGGATCTGCTGCTGTATCTGAGGCTCGGTTCAAAGCTTTTGAACGTCGTATTCTTCCCCGTTTAAGACGTGGTGTGGATCGACGCGGTATCTTGCTCTACATTCCTGATTACTATGATTTGGTCGAACTTCGAACCTGCCTGAGAAAAGACAATTTGGATATTTGTTGCATTGACGAGTAAGTTGTATCTTTAAACATTGAAATGAGCTATTTGAATCAAGTTCATTTTATTTGTTTAGCCTCCGATCGAATAGTAGTCAAATATACCAATCATCAAATCAAAATCGCTTATGGGATTAAAAGATGATATACTAAAATGATGTTCTTGTTCTTATTTTATTCATTTTTCCTTCATTAACAGCATTGATATGGTAGTCTAAACATTAATGAAATTTTGGCACCTAGGCGAGGAGGAAAAATACGCTATGAGATTTATCTATGATTGTTAGGATGCCAATATTGAATAGCAACAAGGAATTTTTACAAAGTCTTCCACATAGTTAAGAAAAAATATGAGATACCGAGTGGTGGAACTTTGAATTTGTGACTTTTTAGACATTTTAGACTTGTCAGAAAACGACTCAACTGATTTACAATGTTCTCTAGAAGAGTTGGTGTAAAAAATATTTAGGTCCGGCCCCCCTAGGTGCACTTGACGACCCTTGAAGAAAACAGATTGGGTCAAAATTGTCAAGATTTACTTCTCATAAAAAATGATTAACCGACTTCGTTGTCCCTCAATTTTTTTAGTGCGTTGTTGTCATGCTTCCCATAGACTGATTTGTTTGACATTTGGTACATTGGAAAGATTCATTGACAAAAACTTTTAAAGTTGTCAAAAAATGATATTCGTTATCGATCTTTTGGCCTTTAAATGCATCAAAATAGCTATATTTAGTATAAAGATAATGTTTTTTGCATTGACTAGGAAAAACATAGACAAGGCAAAAAAAATGCTGGCTATTGAATCGAATGGTAGTGGAGAGCGAGTTTTTTTGCCTTGTCTATGTTTTTCCTAGTCAATGGCATGTACCCTTGTGTGCAGAGAGAAACCCATAGCTTAAAAATAATGCACATTATAATGCTCAGAAATCTGGGTGGAAACAAAATTGTTGAAAGTAATATTCCAGATTATCTATGTGAAAGAGATAAATTGTTCCAAGAATTGTTTGATATTCAAGAACTTACATTCATTGTTGGAGAAGATCAGCATGGAAGAAGAAGGCCCTGTGTCTATTGCACAAATGTTGAAGAGCTAGTGCATTTTGTTTGTTAGCAGAGGGATTTTCTAGATTTAACCAAAGTGAATATAAAAGTTGGTATTGATGTGGGTAGTAAATTTTTTTAGTCTGTCTGACCATTTTCGGGATTCAGAAGAACTATCTAGTACTAGAGCCATAGTATTCAAAAGACAATTTCTCGACTCCAGTGTGAATAAAATTATCCTTCTCGCCTTAGTTACGGACTTAGAGGAAAACTATTCCAATGTAAAAGCCATCTTGGACTTGTTGAATATCAATGTGGATTTGGACAACACCTTCGCTCTCGATTTGAAGCTGGCCAACAACATGGGTGGCATTGAAAGTCATGGAGCTACGTATCTGGTGTCAGTGCCCTAAGTTCAAGGATGTGGATGGTCGTTTACTTACAATGAGAAGCTTGGGGTCAATAAAAAACAATGCCAATGCTTACAAGGAAGCACAGAGGAAATGTAAAAGATTTCAAAAACTGCATATACCGCCCATTATTTCAAGGAGAAGAGAACGGGATTTTGATTAACATATTGCTCCTTTCCCAGCTCCATCTTTGTCTACGAATCACCAATAAGCTGATAAATGACAGGGATAAGTCCTGTCTTCATCTGAAACAGATATGTCAGCTGATGTCTGGTTTGATACTGTTGGCGTTGTTCGACCCAAACTTCATGGAGGCGAATTTAATGGGAACATGTGCCGAAGACTGCTGATGAATCTGGATTCTCTTGAAGAACAGGCTTCATCAAAACAACGGACTTGCAACTCTACCATTCGTTGAAGCTCTGAGGCAATTCAATGAAGTCCGTATCGCTTGTTTTGGAAATGAATTGCATCCAGACTTTGAAGCCAAGTTGCTCAGGTTCAAGGAAACTTATCTCGATTTAGATGTTTCTGTTTCCATAAGGGTTAATGTTGTTATGGTCCATGTGCGCCAATTTTGCAAATTCAGGAAAGCCTGATTTGGAAAGTACAGTGAGCAGGCCTCAGAAGCTGAGCTCAGCGATTTCGAGGATATATGGGTGCGAAGTGTCAAAACTTCCATGAACAACGTTAATTACTTAAAAACTTGCTCTCCACTACCATTCAAAATCAATGGACTTCATTTCTTAACTTTAGATAAAACTACTGAAGTTTTACTTGGTACACCAATTACATGTCACATGAAGACTAGGTATGCCAAATATGAAGGAATTCCAATGGATTATTAATATTTTATTAAGAAATTAAATTTAATATTATGGGTATTTTTTACACAAAACTTTTAACAATTTTTTGGATCAATATTTAAAAAATTTCTAAAGTGGTTAGTCATCTGCCAGACAACCATTCCTTTTAGTTTCAAAATATTCAGTACGTTTTATAAATCACAAAATAATGGCTGTCAGGTTACACCCTGGTCACAAAAATCTAATATTTTTAAGAAGCCGGAATATTATTAAAAATCAAAATTGACAATTTTATATTTGTCGTTAATTCATTTTGAATATTTGTTAAATTTATTTCAGATACACAAGTGATAAGAAAGTTAACAGATTCCGAACATTGTTTGCCCAAGGTCGAATTCGTATCCTTCTCTATAGTGAACGTTATCATTTTTATCGACGTAGAAGGCTTCCGGGTATTCGATCAGTTATTTTTTATGGACCTCCCACATTTCCTCAATTCCTTGCTGAAATTTGTGATCAGATTCAAATCAAAGCTAATGATGAATCTAAAGCCGAAGCAACTGACAAGACAAACTCTAATAATGGCGAACTAAATGTTTCATTGTTTTCTCAAATGCTCTATCACAAAGAAACTGATGCTTGGCAAATGGGACAAATATTTGGTCATATGGCCATGAACAAGATGATTTCATAATATTTTTTTAGGATGAATTCATAATTTTGATAATTGTGATTAAAATTTAAATGTATGTTTATTGAACTTCGTTATGTTATAACGGGTGTCGTGTACATAATACTTTCATCAAAAGTTAATATAGACAAAAGAAAAAAGAACAGTGTTATTATAGCTGAGATAAGAAATATTATCATGGGTGGCACAAGTTAAAACTTTCAGAAATTGTATAATGTAAATTTGCTGACACTCAAAGCAACTTATTTTCATCTATATTTATAAATACTTTAATATCAATTTTTAAAATATTTATAAAATCGAATTTTGTGACTCCAATTTTCTTAGTGGCTATTACACCAGTTTTTATTTTTCTTGTTATTTGATGTTCTTAGCACATTGTGAGTTTTAATTGAGTATAACCCTGGATGTCGATCCATTCAAAAATTTCAGTGGAAATTAATTCTAATACGATTAGGAATAGATAAGGATAGAAATTAAAAAATCTTTCGATGACCAATTTTGTGATATCATTTCAAATTCGCCCATCGAATCAGAAGTATGCATCACATCTCAATAACGACCTTTTAGTGCATGTAATACAGACAGATAGAAAACCTGCCCCAAATAACTCAAAAACTTTCTCTGATGTTAGGGTCTATCAGTGCTCACATATGCCAAGAGTGATAACCTTATGGCCAACGTCAGAAAGCATGCTGTGAAGGGCATATTTAGCATATTTTCTGTATATGAGTTACATAAAGTCTTCGATATGGTTTTTCAGACGTTAGTGATGTCATGTACTGTTATTATTTGATGCCCAAACTTTTTTTAGTAACATGCTTTATGGAAATTTCGAATATACAGGGTGGGGTGTAAGTAACATTGATGATGAACGAAATTTAGTACTAAAATTATGGTAGGTTTATTATTGATTAATATTTATTTACATTATAATAAGACATTATTAACTGTTATCCATCATGGGCTATTTATATTTTATGCTCAAAGTGTCGGTCTTCTTGAATACAGAGCATACCTCCGAAATTTAAAAAAGGGAGTGGGAAGAAGGAAAAGGAGGAGGGGGTAAAAAGGAAGGGAAAGAAGGAGGAGGAGAAGTTAAGCAATAAACAGTTAAATTATGCAAATACAATGAAGTAATCATATTCTCTACATATAAATGTAGGTGTAGTATGTATGCTACATTATACAGGGTGTCCCATAAGTCTAGACCAATAGGAAACTGTTTCATAAACACTAT
>JAUYWI010114706.1:0-10680 GCA_034780595.1 Parotoplana pacifica
GAATTGAATGTATATATTATAATAAATAAATTTGTTATGGAATTGAAAAAACGACATTTTTTTTGCCGCCCCCTATAGATAATAGAAATTATTAAATTTTTTAAACCCCCTATAATAACAAGATTTTGATGGCTATATATATATATATCTTATTAGCAAATATTGGATGGAGGCTTTGATTATCTTGCCAATAATTGGATTGCTAGAGAAAGAATTTATAATTGGTAACATAACAATGCCCGACCCCACACATCAATGTTGATGGATAATTTTCTGGACAATAGAATCGTTAATGTGATATCCCAACCTGTTTACAACCCTGATTTAGCCCCCTTTTCAATAATATTTTTATTTTTATATTTTTCAGCAATATTTGCACTAATTGAGCAAGGTGTATACCAAATGATGCATCACATACCGCTTCCTTCTGTCGAGAAGTAAACTGAATACATTCGCACATAAGCGCCCATATGTCAATACCTAGTTGGGAAGCAAAACTGGCTCAACTACTTTTGTTCAAAGAATGGGTTTCGGCAATGGTCCTTCCATCATATTCGAAATAGAAAAGAATCGATGCCATTTCAAAAAGGTTGGATAACCTCTATCTATGGGTTTTAACTGATCGTTTCCAAATGTTTTTCTCATGGTTTTGAGTTTATATGTACTCACCATCTAAATCAGGATTTCTTGTAAATTATTTGTTCAAAGATGTTAAAAATATATATAGTTTTTTACAGATAAAATGGGTTAGCAGTTAGCTAACAAAAACAGCATTGAAATAATATCGTTAGCATAAATTTTGAAATGTTTTTGATTTTAGAAGAAAATGGAGAATAAATGAAATAGTATATAAACTCTTATTTTTCTTGTATAACCTATCGTTTAAGCTAGACCATTTTATGTCATGATTTCCTTTCTTTTTATATAAAATTTATTTGATAAAAAAGTTTAAAAAAATATATTTCGTCTATAAATGTTTCACACTCTTTATAATCGTAGGTTTATTTAAATGATTATTAACTTTTAAAACCTATTTGCCTTATCAAAGTATTTTTGTATTAAAACATTGAAGAACATTGTGGGCTTGTTGAAGTTTGTCATGTGTCATAATACTTATTTATAAAAAAAATTAATAAATTTTCAACTTATCGCTTTATGTCTACATTAATTTTTTTGCGTTCTCAAATAAGTACAGGGTGAGTCAGAAAATGTGTCTTTATATAGTAAATATTATTTGCATTTTTAATATTTTACATTTTTCATTTCTGACTGGATTGTTTTATGGTTTACGATTTTTGGATTTCGTATTTACTAGATGGTATTTTCAATCACCGAGCTTGACTGGCCATCTTATCATGCTTCAGCTTGGGTGTAGAACAAGATACACCCGATTAAATAGTTTTGACTTGATCTTGATGGGATGTTGTTTTTATGTTGAAGCCATATATTTTTACACATCTTTTAGCTGGATTACATTCATTTCTATGATGTTAATGCTGTCGAAGGCTTGACTGATTATTTTTATGTTTTCTGCAGTAAAGATTTATTCTACATTTTCTATTTTTTACTATTGCCTTGATTAAGAAAGGCGGTTGCAAAGATTCTTATTAATATTATTAGTACTTCAGAAAGTGTTTTTTGTTTTATTTGTATTTTTAGTTACAATTTATTAAATAATGTTGTAGTCTTACATTAATATATATGAAGTAGGAAATACAAGACATTTGCTGCAATTATGACTACCATTTGGCAAGGTCTATGGACGGGCACTCGTTAAGTTATAATCCTTGCTGAGTACTTGTTATACTTGCTATACTTGTTGATAAATACTTAATAAATTCCTTCATGTATGTGATTGGTTACCATAAGACGCTAGGAAATTTGTATAGCAAATGTGTTTAGGAAGCAGGGTAAATCTGATTAACATTAACTGGACGGTTCGTTTTTTTAAGTCTTAGCACCTACTGAGCAGGTCTGATGAACAGACATGTACAGGACAAACAATGTCAGGGATTTTAACTACAGTGATCCACGTCCTGCCAATTGATGAGTCATAGCGCAACAAGTTTGATACTATTATATACTTTTAAATTCCTTAGGTATGGAATTCTTTGAAGCTGGAACTATTACAACGCCAATGCAAACCCCAACCACGACGCCAATACGAACCCCAAGCACAACGCCAAAGTTAGCACCAAACAAAAGAAACTGCAAAAACATGTCAGTTGGACAACTGATGAAAAAATGCAATTTCCCATTTGTTTAATTTAAGTAAACTGCCGGAAAGATTGCTTGTTTACAAGCTATAAATGACAACGATTGCCTAAGTAGGCGCACTTGGGTGCAAATAAAAACGTATATAAAAAATAATAAGTAAGTATTCATATTCGTTTTTTGTCATCAGTTCTTGTCTTTTGTGACTTGCTTCCAACACCCAGCTTATTTTTAAATATGTTATTATGTTGTCTGTGAAGAGTGAACATTTTACATAAGTAAATCTTTTTCTATGTCTCAATATTTATTATGATTATTAGTGTTTATTTTATCAACTGCATATTTTTAATAATGATTAATATTACAACAGACTTTAAAAATAGATAATAGATTAATCTTATATGAGAACACCAATCACATTTGATTTAGCAGTGTGCAGTCATGGTAATAAAAATAATTCTCTATTAAATACCTGTAGGTATTATGTATGTAGTTTACCATATTATCAATAAACAATATTATATTTGATGGTTCAGTGTCAGGGCATGAATCGAAATAAATGCGGTATTTTGTTAATTAGGTAATACTAATAACATTCAAATACAGAATAAAATGAATATGCTGCCAACAATTTAAGAGCATGAACATAGATTTTTTCTGAAAATTGAATACCCTCATTTGCATGACGTTGTTTGTAACACTTAACAAAAATCTATTTCTACATCCCAATAATACCTATATGTAGAGGCATACTTATTATCATTATTACAGCTTATAAATGTATTATTTTTAATACTACAACATACTTTATTATCAATAAACAATTTTATATTTGATGACGAGTTCTGTACAATATGGAGTTGGGTTTTGCCGGCGTTTTGACAAAAGATCAAATACGTACATTTCAATATTTTCATAAGGGCATACTCAACTTTTTGCTAAAACGTTTGTAAAATATTCAATGTATTCGACAAAATGCATTTTCCAAATATATTCGCACACTCATGAATAAGAAGTAATATTTTTAGAGATAAAAATATCACTTTAAGTATGCTATAAATGAAATATTTCAAAATTGGAAAAACATACGTATTCGACCTGTTGCAATAATTTTTTTTAATGTCTGGCAATTGAGTATTGCTATTACCGGATATAATGGGACTTTATAAAATGTCTGGCTATGACGACATCTGCCATTACTACACATAGAACACACATTGGAAATTGCGCCCACAAAAAATACTGTCTGGCGATTGAGTCTTGATATTACCGGATATAATGTCTTGCTATTACGCAATTACACGTACAACACACACATTTGAAAATGGCGCGCACTTTTTTTAAAATAATTAAATAAATGTCTGGTGATTGTGACTTGCTAGTACCGGATACACACGGTCAAAAATTCGGTCTGGCTATCACACCATCCGCGCGTTTGTGTGTGTGTGTGTGTGTGTGTGTGTGTGTGTGTGTGTGAATAATGTCCATTTAAGCTTAACAAAATTGGTCTTAGTCGACTCAGAAGTGAATTGTGAGTCGACTGGGTACAACTCAGGTTGGCCGAATTACATATACTCTCAAGGCTTTCACAGCCAAAACAAGCAACCGACTTGGGTCAAACCTCGAATATAGTACCACTATGGCCTCATCAATCAGTTGTTCAAATTTGAGACAAATTGGTTGTATCAATATCAAGTTAGAAACTAAAATGGCTTGCCCTCCTACATGGTGATTGCATTTGGCGTTGTTGTGCTGTTTCAACTACTGGCGACCATTCGACCCAATTTCCCCAAATCGGTGCAGAACAAGGTTCCTACCCAAGTATAAGGAGGCGATAGACAGAGTTCCACCAGCGCATTGATTAACACTAGAATTGCTGATTGAACTCCTTTTAGTTTGAAGGTAGGACCAAATAAATGGTTGCTGATCAGTAGACATGATACCATATGGACAAGTTGATACTTATATAGAAAAACATTGGCTGAGCTCGAGGGAGATTAATAATAATAATAATAATAATAAACTATATTTATAAAGCGCCTTATAAACACAAGGTTTCTCAAAGTGCTCAGTTATAGAAGTTTAGACCAAAAGCTCATCTGTTTCAACTATTCGATGTATCGAACCGAGTAGTTGACAACTTTTTGCTAGTAATATGATTATGTGCCATCACAGGTCTGAGACTTTGGTTCCCACCACGATCAAACGGTTTGCGTGTCGTGCACCCTTATTCACATAGAGGGGAGGGGAGGGGGGCCTCAAAAACATATTCAAACTCAGAATTCTATTCTGAGTCCGTTAAGCCCCACTTCCCGCTGTGTTATAAAGGGTCCATTTTTACTACTACTATTAAATAATCGTCTCCTTAAAAAGTCCTAATTAAATAGTTGGATTAAATAAATGCAACTAAATAATCAATACGCCTTTTTCAATGCGACATTTATATTTTATTGATGACTTTGTTTTAGATATATCATTACGACGTTTTGCTTTTTGCGATTTTTTAATTTTTACAAGTTTTTACTATGAGCCCTTGAAAGCTGCGGGCTTCCAATGCCTAGTAAACCGGACCAAATGAGCCTCCTTACGTCACTTTGTACTCTTCCAGCCTACTAAGGTTTGTCTGGATGCCCGTGAGAGGATGGGTACTAACTGATGTATCAGACGACACATTGTTGTGCTCTGGGTATACTGCCGGTTCGGTTAATAATTAATGCAAAAGGCGACGCCCAAGCACCTGCCTCGGCTACAATTAGATACTTAACGGGAAAACAATGTACCTATCCCATTCTCTCTGCAAGACAAATACACATTCCAATTGCCAAAAATTGGTGATCCGATGAGCTAGCGATATGCACGCTTGCACAAAATATGACACAAGCCATTAATAATGCAACTGTTCATTAGTTTGGTGTGCCCCATATAATGGAAAATTACAAATACTGAAGATAATGAGACACTCACTGGCCACTAAAAATGTCTCCACTTTTCTTCTCTCCAAAACTAAGTTGAGTCAGGGTGTTCCATTTATTTTGTGTGTGTGTGTTTAAGGAGGATGTTTTTCTTTCACTTTGACGTGGTGAGGTTATTTTCAGTGCACTTTTTTTTCTGATTCAGTTACTTTTCGACATCTGTACATGAATTGATTAGCCTACGGCTACTGGTTTAAAATAATCAAATCCGGTGCCACGTAATTGTATGCATGTACATATTATTTACCATATTAATTTACTAACTGCAATTTGTTCTCTCAATATTGATTACTGTGGTATGATTTTCACTTTCGCATATTTTATAGATTAGGATAGATCACAATTTACCTCCCCAAAGGTTGATTATTTATTTTGTTAATCAAACAAATGGTTCAACAATATGTTGTAGTTTTATTGTTAGTTAACATAGATAATTATCTATTAATGATATTTTATTTATTCAATTACTGCACTGCGTAAAAGACTATTTCTAATGAGATGTTCGCCGTTTGCTAATAATACATTATTGTATACTTACTGTATTACTAATTTATAGGGTTCTTTCTTGCGCCAAATGTCGATACCACCACTAATAAATAAATATGGCAACCAGTTTTCAATTTGAGGATAACCATTAGGTTGAGATCTATGCAACTCTCTGTAATTCCCAAATGAATTTGGATTGACTTTAATGGAATTATACCTACATCCATATGTACATACCAACATAAGACACTACTTCCATAACCCAAAATCAGCTGCCATTTGATGTGGTGTTAAAAGCTTCAATTTGTTATTTTGGTATAACTTTTAATACATTCGGGAATCGAATAGTATCACATTTTCCGTACAGAAGAGAAAACGGAAAGTTTTTTTATAGATACTATAGCAAATCGGGGAATAATATTGACTAACTTAATGTTGTTCTATTTATGATTATTATACAAAATGCAGAGCTTAATTCACATTTCGAAAATATGTTATCCCTATCTATCATCGGTAATGATAGTCGAGAAATCGATCCGGGCACCATAATCTGCCCTCTATTTCGATTTTTGTTCATATTTTAAAATATACAGTTCAGTTATTATTGGAAATAGAAAATATTTATGAGATTTTAAAAACAAACAAATAGCAAAATAAGTTTTTTAACATAGGTATATACATGGTAAAAAAATATTTAAAAAGTTTTTATATAGGAAATTTATAAATTGATGGGTACTGAATGATCGAAACGCAAAAAAATGTAGAGAAACAAGGTTTTGTATGAACCACACTTGTGTTTTGGGATGGTAAAAGTAAACTATAAACAGATAAACCAAAAAGTGAAGGTCACAAAGGAGCTACATGTTTCCAATACAGAGTTTTGTATTTCCTATCAAAAAAGTGTCACTTTGGTTATACATAGAATAGAATAAAATTAAACCACTTACTAAACTACACACTTTTACCTGTTTATAGTTTACTTTTACCATTTCAAAACTAATTAATTTTTGTAAACCTTGTTATCGTACTTTTTTATCTTTGATCATTCATTACCCATCATTTCATACATTTCCTTTAGAAAATTTGTTTTTTCTACATATCTTCTTGTTTAGTTATATTTTTGGAATTACTTTATAATTAACTTACCAGACAATGTTTGCTCTTCTTCAATTTGACCGAGGTATATTGTAGGGCTGACAATTATTGTTTTATCACATTGGGGAACTCAACTTTATGAAGATTGAATGCCTCTTTTTAGAATAAAATCACCGACAGTACTATCTTCCGGACAATAAAATGAATTTAGCAAACATATGATTTATTGCTGAGATATTTATTTCATATTATTGATTTTCAAAAGTTAAACTTTACTACAAACATCAAAAATCAAACTACAAAAATCAATAATATTAAATAACTCCGTAACAGAAATATGGATGTGGGTATTTGCCAAATTGTTTTTTTAATGAAAACTTTTAACGTCAGCAATATAATTCTAAACTATGGCACAACTATCATAAATAGTGATTAATAGACCACCTAAATGTGAAAAATTAATAATTGTCGGCTCTACTACATAAATGTAGATCAAATTGGACGAGATCAAACATGATGTCATAAAATATATATCTGAAAGGAGATAAATAATATTGGAATCATTAAATACCACAAATTTTTATTATTGTTCATTGAAAATTGGTGTTTTCTGCCTTCTGGGCTGGTGTAAACCAAAAGTCACGTGATCTATAAACTTAAAATTTGAAAACTATGTCCCACTCATAAATTAAAATCAATAGACCAACTTGCAAAGCAGTTGGTTCAATTATTTCATAGATATGACAAATTTGCTTTTAAGAGCTAGCCAAAAGTTATAAAAACGAAATAAATCAATATATGCAAAGGTCATTATCGATTTAAACGCTGAAAAAGGCACATCTACATAGGCATATGGACAAACAAACTATTGTGTATCATCTCATATAGCAATCAGGCCTGTAATTTTATCACCACTGTTTCGGGTCTGAAGAAGAATAAAAGGATTACTTGAAAACATGTACATACGTATATAATGTGCTGCCTCCCAATGAAGGATGTCCTACAATACGATGATTTTTACGTAAATGTTGTACTACTTGCTAAGTCGCCTATTTTGAAACAAACATTGAAATTGGTTGAGAAGTTTTCAAGCTATGAACTTCAGACGTTGGTATTTTCAGCCCTCCCTGGCTATTGAATATAAATTGTTTAAAACTACAATTTGAATTCAGATGTGAGAAAATATGTTTAACAATTTTAAATGCCAATCTTAAACAGGAATCAATAAATGTCTGGTTCAATGACATTTCACTAAAATGGTCTTAATCCTATTAAAACCGGTGTATTAAACGTATTCCGGGACCATTAAGATGTTAATATCTCATGAAAATGGTGAACACATTGAACGAGTAAACCAATTTAGATACCTTGGTGCTGAGTTCGCTGAAAACTGTGAATCAGAATTTGATATGCGGAAACGTCTGACCATGGGAAGAAGCACCACGCTCTTCAGTCTCAAAACTATTTGCAATAACAGAGGTGCTACTTACTCTCAAGACCAAAACTACGCTGGTTGGCTAATAGCTTTGTATCGCAGTAGAGGTTAGACGCTGCAGAAGACTGGCATGCGAAGGATTGAAGCTTTGGAGAAGATGTGGTGCTATGGGCGCCTACCCAAGATTCATTACCCAGAGGCCTCCTGACCATCCTCAACGTAAAGAAGGAAAAGTCAGGAAATCGCATCAGAGTCCTTACGGACAGTAAATCCTCTCTCCAGAAAATTGAGAACGTGAGTGAGCTAAACAGCAGCACCATTGTGACGCAGATTATCAATACCTGTGATACCCTTAACAGCCAGGGAAGAAAGGTGGAGCTGCAGTGGATCCCGGCACACTGCGAGATTGACGGTAACGAAGCTGCAGATGTGGAAGCTAAGAGAGGCTCCCAACTGGAGCAAGGCCAGATTCCTCTGGATGTCGAATCTGTAGTAACCTCGGCCAAAAGACAGAAGACAGAAGAAGCTAAACCTCAACTCTCTGATTGGTACAGAAAGTCTAAAGATTTCCCAAAAGTGAACGAAGAGCTTACTCGCAGAGGGGATTATTATTCACCAGGTACGAGTCGGAAAATGCCCGCTCCTTAGGAAGTACCTGTATTCCATTGGAAGGGCGGATAGCCCTTTATGCCAAAACTGCAACAGCAGGGAGGAAGAGGATGCAGAGCATCTCCTCTTGGCTTTCTCCCGTTGGGAAATGAAGAGGAGAAAGACCTTCGACGACCCTAGACCCAACTTTAAGCTAATTTTCAGCAACCCCCCAAGGATCATCCAGTTTCTGGAGAGAATCGGCCGCGGAGAGCGGACGGCCGGGGCTCCCCCGATCCAGAATTAAGAAGAAGAAGAAGGTTAATACGGCCTTTTTTCAAAACAACTGGTGTCCTCCAAAAATGGGGTAAATATTTTGTTTGTCAAAAAATCTATTTAAAAACAAGTGATAGATTAATATTAACTCTCTGTTTTTTTTCAAATAGAATTTTTTTTCTTTCTCATAGACCAAAAATTTTTAACCCAATGTTTGGGGTCACCATGTAGCAAAACTTGAATTGATACACCAAGAAATATATCTATAACATATTATCATGATAGCATGATATATGTTATGTGATACACTTAATTTTGAAAGAATATGTTGAAAAGAAGTTGGTAAAACATGAGATTAGGCTGATAAAGTTGGTGACTTCTCTGATCTGCTTTAACTAATACTAAAGTTAGACCTAAATTAGTGGCGGACATAGAATCCATAAAAAGATATCTTTAATTTCAACAACATTTAAATATTTACGGAAATAGAGAACGTCTGAAGTTAAATCGCCGATAAAAAAATAATAAACTTTATTTAATTTTCACCATGACTCCCGGACGTAGAAGAACACATTCACAGGCTAGACAGCAGAGATTCACTCGTAACAACAATCCAGAACAGTTTTATAGACAGGATCAAACATTCAATTCAGCTCAGACTTTGAGCTATCCAAACAAATTCGTTTCAACATCAACAGGTTTTAAATATGGATTTACTCAACCATCATCAAATCCATGTGCGCCGGTCTGGCTACCACAAGATGTAAAAGAGTCCAAATTAAATCCCTACGCTCCTCCGTTTGTGCCAAACAGTAATCGCTACAGGAAGAGAAATATATCATACCAATATTAAAGAACATACATATTTTATTGCTATTATATTTCAATAATATTTTGTTAAATTTAAGTTTTAGTAATATGTTTTATATTGAATATCATTATTAAATTTAGATTAACTATCCATTTTCTATACCTTTTTAAACAAAACATTAATTTCTATTTGTTTTCAATTTATGAATGTTTCAATTATATTAAATATTATTTCTTTACCTATAGTCTCTTTTTCAAAGTATGAAATCATGGTTAATAAAAAAATCTAACTAATCTGCATATATCTAGATAACTAATACCTATAATTAAAACAAATCCTATTGTATGCTAGGCAAATTTATTATAACCTTTATGTTTGAACAATAGGGAGACTTTTTACTTTGACATTATTAAAATAGTGTAGAGTAGTTGAATCAAATAGTCTTGTTATAACTAAGGAAAAATATTTCAATGAAGACGTAAATATGGCAATATGTATTTTGTTAGTTGTAGGTACATAGTATAGCATAGGAATTTAAACATATTATAATAAGAGGCATTCGTTGAGATTCATAGACTTTAATGTACTGACGACATACTCACTGTTGAAATCACCTTCCTTGATCAATCTGAGACAAAGATCACGATTTATATATTAAAAAACATCTACAAATTCCATGCCAGAACTCTAGGTTAATGGCGAATATTCGGAGTGATACAAGAAAGTGATTAACCAGAAGCTTATCCCCAAATAGCTGCTTGACTCTCTTAATAGGGTCAGTGTTAAAAGCCATTCATTTTGAT
>JAUYWI010114717.1:0-10680 GCA_034780595.1 Parotoplana pacifica
GCCCCGGTTTAAAAAAAAATAAAAATGTTGACTTGGATTTTTTGAATTTGTTTCACATTGACAGAGTTGATGTACCTATTTAAATTTGCATATTTACAGATATAAAACATTCCAAATAATCAGTTTTCATCAATTTGTGATATATATAAACATTTTATGATGGTTAAATTTGAGCTTGAATCTTAGAGGGTCCGTCTTGCCCCATGTTCCCCTACTCATTTTGTCATTTGAAGAAGCCCAGTGTTATGACATTTAATCGTTTGGGTTTGTTATCCACACCGTAGGTCTTTATAAAGCTTTTTAAAAATTGGAAGTAATAAATCGAAATTAAATTGAACGAGCTGCACATATTTCAAAATTGTATAGTTAGAGCAAGAACGACTTCAAAATTCAATTCAATTTTTCAAGTTTACGATTTAGTCGAATCGAATGAAAATACAATCGAACCGTGAATGTATCATTAACGATTACTATGGATCTTGGATTTGCTTAGCAAATGTAATAGGTGGATCTAATTTTGTGCTTCAAATAAGTGTGAATACCTATGCAATTTGTCCGGTTCTATTGATTCCCGAATTCCGTTCTACTGAAGGAAATGGTTGATCGTTATTATAGAAATTGGTGAAAGTTGTATTGTGGTTGGAAATAGTTTACAATAATCAATTGAATTTTCTTGTTAGAGGAGATCTGTAGAACGGGATTAATTACAGAAATCAGGAAATACGACAGGCGAAGTAGGTAGTGAAAGTGACAGAAGATGGAGGCGAAGGAGGCTAAACTTGCTATGTAGACAAAAATGGTGCCAGAAAACAGAGCAAATGTTCTCTTGAAGAAAACTGTTCTAAATTTCGAACAGCAAAACGTCAAAATGGCGTTGTCGATTGTCAAGTCGCGGTCTGAAGGAAGGTTGCTATTAGCGGGACGGGGTGAGTTTCTTTTCATGTGAATTAGGTACTTTCTGAAGGTTAATCCGTAGCAGAGATAGGTTGCAATTAATATGATGAACGTGGAGGACACCCAGATACAAAGGTACAAGTGATAGACCAAGGTTTTTGTCTGACAGTTAATCGTTTCAGTTTGCATGACAATGTAGAAAGTTGATTCATTGGCCAGTTCAAAGTTGAATTGGACGCACATAGATATGAGGAGGGTGTACACAGTCCAGCGTCCCGATGGTGACGTTGTTGTATCTGGATGGCTGATGGCCATGTAGCAGTCCAGAGCGAGCAGAAACAATATGAAGTAGTCGGCCTTTAAGACCAGGTTGCGCAATATGAAGAAAGTATACTGTGGCTGGTCAGGGGTTAGTGGGATGGTCGCTTTTTCTGAAATGAGGATTATATTCACCAATAAAATGCAGTTAAGTAGAAGATCAGCACCGACCATTAGTTTGAGCAACGTTGCGAAGGTGACTCTTTGACCAAGAATTTGACGTCCACCGTTGATGTAACTTGTAATAACAACTATGTTGCAGACCAAGCCAATGAACGCAAGACTTGTGTAGATGGCGTAAAACGCAATGTTTGGTGATGTTGAATCATTTGGAACTCCACAGGTTGTTTCGTTTGTTATTGACATCCTTTTTAGGACCAGAGAGCACTACCTGCTTGTGGAATAAGTTTTGTTTGATGTCATTCCAATCAGAGGGACCATTCAGTAGAGATCTATCTACATTATGTGTAGAGTTATTGATTGGAAAAGTTTTATTTACATCCTGGCTTGGAATACGTCACGCTTTTCCTTCGCCGATATCTACTGAATGAAAAGATAATAACAGTCAACTTTCTGAACTTTGACTTATTCTATAAACTATGAAAATTTATAAACAGATTGATTGATATTTCGCATTATATCATCTCTCTTAATCCTTGTATGGTCCCCCCCCCCTCAAACACATATTATGAGTGAAACGAATATATTAAGATGGAATTAGAGTGAATCAGGATTGATACTCTTCTTTGAATAGTGGAGGAACTTCTAAAAAGATAATTGCATGTTATACAAAACCTAGTCTGAGGCCTTTGTTACACATTAAGCAATCATCTAACTGTGCTTAACAAATAGTTTATAAACTTTTTTTGGAAACAAAGTTTTTTTATCATCTAGTTCAATGTTGTTTGAATAAATTTGTTCATTGGGAGTTTCTTCATATTCAATAATAATATCGGATGATGCCCCAGACAAAAGAGAGATATTTACTAAAGTTGTCGCATGGCAATAGATTGTTAGCTCTAAATACGAGCAGCTTGCCAGAGTATTGTAGGACTTCTGAAAATGGGCCAATATTTCGAAATTTATAGCTCGTACAGTTTAAAACCTACAAGATCCAAATTTGGTCAATAGATTGTCATTTATGATGTTTACAACGTATGCAAATTTACTAGAAACCCGTTTATTGGTTTGCAAACTATGATTGCCTAAATTTAGACATTTTTCTAAATCATTACCTTTCTCTCTTTCTTCAGCACCCATAATGATACTTAAATGTTAACCGGTATCAATGAGATTTGGTACATATGTATATTGAGTGTCCGAGGGTCTATAAAATCCGTTTTAGTTTTCTTAATACACCCTAGCAACCGCATAGAAACAAGTAATATGTGTTAGTAGTATAAAACGAAAATCAGACCTGCCAAGTGAGTGTCCCGGTTTAGAATTCAATTTTATCTGTCCCAGTATTTTAAAATTCAGAATTTAAAAATATTATATACCTTTTCTGTAATATTTTACGAAATCCGCTCGTGGTGCAATTTCATTTACATATTATATCCTTCTAACCACCTTTCAAACACCGTATGTAAATTGTTTGACCTTTTTGCATGAAAATGAAAATAACTGTCTTTATCTTTATCTTGCTGTATGCATGCTCGGGATACTTTGTATTCCTCATAGCAAGCAACTCCGGTGTGTTTTTTTAAGTTTAGTTTGAAAGAACCACACAGAAACACGTTCTTCGTTGAACATCTGTAATGGTTCTAAAATGGGAGGGCGTGTACCTTTAGATGCTTTCATTTCAAAATATACAAGCGTGCTACTGAACAATTTGTGTAGTATTTACATATTTCACTCAGACCGTACATTATGAATATATTCTTCTTACATGGAAAATAGTATTAGTACTCATGCCAAAGAACGGACCCTAAGGATAGTGCTATGGATTTGACGGAACAATGGCACTTTTGTTAAAATACAATTCTTCCAATTTTAATTATTTGCCGTTTAATAGAAAATTCACAATTATTACAAAGCAGCTTGCCATGTAATAGCCAAGATATTTAGTAGAGAAAATGTGCATCGAATTCTATTAATCTAAAAATAGTTTTGCATTTATTACTGTCTATTTTTACATGAATAAAAAATACTACATGAAACAAGATTGGTCTAAAAAATGGTTAGCTCTGCTAAAACTAATTCCTAAATGACATAAAATAAATAAAATACATTTTTAGTTTTCGGAGAATAACCCTGTAGGAGTCCAAATTGGAGGCAAAAGTCTTGACAACCTTAGATATGCTGACGATACAACTTTGCTAGCATTAACAATCTGAAAGAGCTTGTTCACAACGTTACACAGGAAAGTGAAGTAGCAGGTTTATTCCTTAACATCTCGAAAACCAAAGTTATGTTTACAGGAAGCATTCCTGGATTCAGACTGAACAACGATGAGGTACAGGTAGTCAGCAGCTTTGTTTTCTTGGGCTCTTTGATCACCAAAGACGGCGATTGTTCCACAGAAATTAGAAGAAGGCTCCTGGTTGGAAAATAGCAATGTCCGCCCTTGACAAAATATGGAAGGACAAAGATGTCTCACTGCAAATGAAATTTCGCTTAGTAAATGCTATGCTCTTCCCAGTAGCCACGTATGCTGCGGAAACGTGGACAACGAGAAAAGCTGATAGGAAAAGAATAGATGGCATGGAAATGTGGTGTTGGACGAAGATGATGAGGCTGCCATGGACTGCACGATGGACTAACAAAGCAGTGTTCGAGAATGTGGGAAACCCAACTCCCCTATATGCAACAATCATCAGACAAAAGTTGTCACATCAAGAGGAGATCTGGAGACAACTTGGAGAAGGTCATCTTCGAAGGGTAACTGGAAGGCAACCAGAACAGAGGACGTCCTAGAACGAAATGGATTGACGATCTAAAAACTAGCACTGACAAGACAGCAAATGAGCTCACGAGACTGACGGCAACAGGCACGTTTGGAGAAACTTTGTCATGCACATTGACGGGACAAGGTAAGAGGCCCTTAAATGGCACTTCTTGTGGCAAGTTGTTATCTCTTAAAACAGTGTCTTTTTAGGTTCAGAATACCCGGGGGGACGTTGAGGTAAAAAGTATTTCTAAAGAAATGGCGTTATCCTATCGTTATGGGAAGATGTTTTATTTATTCAAAAATTGTGTGTTATGTTTATTAAATTCAGTAAGTTATTAGCTTCACAAATGTATTGATCTGCTCATGATTTTAATAAAGAATTTCTATAAAATGCATTTGGTCTAGCATAGCCCAAGGGATTTATTATAAATTACTGACAACATCTAAAGACGACAATGCCCAGCATTGGTCAAAAGTGCTGTTACTGAGAGGGGGATTTGAGATGTTGTTGTGATCTCAGCCACCACTTAGACACTGGCAGATATCCCACGCCCAGATAACGGGCATACATAGAGTGAATTGGGAATACAACTATTACATAAATGGTGGTTCTTTTCAACTGCTCCAACTCCTCCGTTCAAGTGACTTAACTCTAAATGATCTTGTAATGTATTATTTAGTTTTGTATAATGCTACCTTCAGTGGAAGCACACAATGCTGAAAATGAATGCATAATTCTAAATGCATTACTCATTATTTATCGACAGGAAAAGGAGCAATGTAAATGTGGGGCCCGAACAAACAGTGGTGTTGGCTAGCTGATGAGGCCCAACAGGCCGAAACAGCTGTCCTGGGCTATCACTTGCGAGTAGGATAGATAAGTAGTATATTATTATCAAAGTATTTCTGTTTTTTTATAATTTCTCTTAAACATATTTTCATAATTTTTGGAGCAGTTGCTGGACGTTTATAAGGAAACAATATTATATACACTAAATATTAATTAATCAGATGATTGATTGGCTTTATAATCGACAATTCCACAAGAACTAGATTTCTCCGGCCTAAAATGATAACACCAAATTTCATGTAAAATGGTTCAGTAATTTTTTGACAATGTGGGGGGTAAACGCCTCACCCCCTCCGCCCGTTAGCTACGAGGTGATGAGCTGGACAAGTAGGACATCCAACAGGGAGGTAATAGATCGTATTAGGACAAGAGGAGGACACAGACTGCAGCTGCTACAATAAATGCGGAAAAGAAAGATGCAATATTGTGGTTATTTTATTAGAGCTAACGGCCTTCAGAATGAAATATTGCTTGGGAAGCTTGAATGAAAGAGAGGAAGAGGCAGACCAAGAAGAATGTGGTGGGACGACGTGAAGAAGTGGGAGAAAAAAAGTGCACAGAAGAACTTGTGAGACAAGCGCAGGACCAAACGAGGTGGAAGCCAATAGTGCAAGCTACCCTTGACAACGAGGACGCTACATAGACAGTCAGACAGACGCTATCTAACGATCAAGTATGGAGTAGCAGAATAATTCCTGTTGATCTATGACGGTCAGCTGAAATTGATGATCAATGGTCAAATGAAAAAGTGAGAGAGTGAAGAAGTAGAGAATCTTCAAAATAGCACATGGAAGATTGGCGTAGACATCTTCTATCTACGTTCTGTTATGTTCAATTTTCATATTGATGAATTGTTCAATTTACACTGTTAAATGTGTATTATGAATAAATTACAACTAATATGCACGCAGACTTTTCATACAAAAGATCGAATGTATTCAGAAAAAGGTATTGAACAGCCTGTTTTTTAATAATGGGCACTCACGCTGATAAAGTACATCATGGTCAATTAATGTATTGACAGATTACATATTTAGGGTATGGGTTTTGAAACATTTTAGATAACAATTTTATTGCAAAATAGAATTTAGAATACAGTGCATTGGAACCCCAATGAGCCATCTAAAGTCCGTCATATGGTCCACCGTTCCACGACCTTTTCCCATCCAACCTTGTTCATCTGGAATTTGTGGGAGCAGGAAATGATGCCACCGATATTGCAACATTTTGAGCATAACTTTTGCTGATTTGTGATTTAAAGCAATTCTTCGGTCAGTGGTTTTCCAAATAGCGTTGCTTTTACTAGTTATATGGATATGCCATCGCAGCCTACTGCTTTGCCGTAGAACTATTCTTGATAGCTTCAGCGACTTTATAGTCTTGGGTATTGTCAGGTTCATCGACGTATCTACTCTCCTGGAAGGTTTCTTTGATTTCCCTTGTAAAGGTTTTCTGTGTAATTCTCCCAAAATTTGTTGACGCCTTTTGTTTGCCAATTTTGTTTGCAGAATAAGAGAAAAGGTAGACAACATTGACAAAAATGTATTGGAACCTGTTTTTTTATTAAATGGCACTCACGTTGTGGCATAAACACAAAAACTAACCCCTCCTTTTTTAGGGTCCGAACTCTGTGATTCTACAAATCAAAACGAATTTTCTTGAAAAGCTTTTTCAAGAACTTAAGCCGTGATGCAATGTTGTCAATTTTAATGCGGCAATTGCCAAGCCTTCCGAGAGTATTCCAAAAGGAACTTCGCAAGAAATGCAAAGAGGTCTTTTGGCCTCTGATCCTATTATTACATGTACTAGGCGTAGCCTTCAGAGTGGTACAGAAAAATGTGGGTCTGGAAGTATACGCGCTATAGCAACGGCTGAAACTCACAGAGAAGGCAGTCACAGCTATTAAAGATGCAAATATTGACTGTAAGCATACTGCTTCGTGGAAAGTTATCAACCTGCTCACTGGTGTCAAAAGTAAACCTACTACTGTGGTTACTGCTAACTCAGTTGAACACAGAAAAGTACTAATTGCCGATCATTATCGTAAAGTGCTCAACGCTCAACCACAATGCAACCTTCTTCCGCCACCCGGTCTCCAAGTACCCGATTTAGCAAGCTTTAATTGGGGCAGTATCTCTCGAGCAGAGGTTATCAAAGCACTTAAATTTACTAAATCTGATACCGCCTCAGGTCCTGACAACATCCCCTCCAGAGTCTTCAAACTGCCTGGCGTTACTGCAGAAGTCACTCGTTTGCTAAACGCATCCTGCCCACTCGGAGGCCACCCTAAAGCACGTCTACCTCAAATCTGGAGAACAGTAGCCATCATCTCTATTCCTAAGAAGGGAAACTCAACATCACTCGATAATCAGCGTGGCATTTTTCTTATGTGTACTCATGCCAAACTATACAGCAAAATCATTTTAAATCGACTACTTCCAGTGAATAATTCTCTTTTGTTACCCATTCAGTGTGGTTTACGCACTGGACGATCATCTACAGAACAAAGTGTTGCCCTCCACTCAATCATCGACTCTTGCCGTGCTCGACATCGTTCCACCTCCATTGTGTTTGTAGACTTCAAAAACGCCTTTGACTCAGTCTCAAGAACTTCTATATCTACAATCTTAGGTTTCTATAGAGTGCCTCAAGTTTTAATCTCTGTAATTATGGACCTTTATTATGACACATCTCCCACGGTTCAAACTGAGCAATTCATTACAACCTCAGAAGTCCTGCACAGTGCTACATTAGCTGCTTTTTTTATTGTGGTGTTAGACTACGTCATTCGTCATACTCTCTCAGACAAGGACACTTATCATATACAGAGTAAACGAAGCCATTTTGTTGCCGATCTAACTTACGCTGAAGACATCGGACTTCTTTGTCGCGATCCATCAGTTATTACACGCTTCTATCACAAAGCCATAAAAGGCATTGAAATAAACGCATGAAAAACAGAAGTCAACAAGGCCAACCACGATATTTTTTATGATATTTGTATGGTCATCTAAGATGCAAATCTGTCAAATTTATCAATAGAATTAACAATAATCTGACCGATTGAGGTGCAGATCAAATCAAAACTATTTTAGAGATGAATAAAAAACATTTTTTACCGTCAACTTGTTTCGCCATGGCATTTGTAAAGCAATGAACAACACAAAAGGGACTTGTTCAGCTGCTAACGACGGTGTTTCATTTTCCTGAAATATTTTAAATATTTCTTATATTTTAAAAGTATTGAACATATTATTTTCTTTTAAATATTTGTCTGTTTTCTGTGTAATATTGTTTAAAATGCTACAGGCGATGGTGAAACATGTTGACATAAATAAGTTTCCTTTAAAAAGTGTCTTCATTATTGTGATTCATCTCAAAAACATTTCTACTTATTCTGTCAATAACATTTCTGCTACAAATCAAACTGGTGAGTAGCGATTCCATTAAATGGGGCCAGTGTGTCAATAAAAAGACGCTGGAGCCATGAATTCTTCTTCAAATCATCTGTTTCCAATATGACAGAAGCAATATATGGAATGGGCGATCTGCGATGATAAAATTAGAAAACAAACTTTGGAAAGATAAAAACATTAAAAATACAACCAAAAGCCTAATCCCCCAGAGTGGGTGTTATGGCAGCGAATCGTGGACAATGGCAACTCGTTCAGGGAAAGAATTGATGCCTTGGAACTTTGGGCATGGCGCAAAATACCCGCGGAGTTGTTTGGATTGAGAAATGAACATTTCTCTTGAGGCCCGATTACGTTGGCCACATACTCCGCAGAGATGGTAATAATTTAGAAAAGACAATCATGATGACAACCAGCGAAGCAACTCGGTGACGCAGCGGGCCATAGCTTCGGTGGATGGAGGGCACATCAAAAGACACGCATACGAGATTATTGATTACTCTGGTTAGGAAGGCGCAAGACAGAGCGAGATGGAGCAGGTTTGTTTATATAATCACCAGGAGCCGGAAACGACTCGAGGGGACTGAAAGAATGACTTAATTTTGCTTATTGAGCCCAAGTTTACAAAATAAAGTTTGGCCATAGAATTTACTTCCACATGATTCGCCATCTGCAATGTTCATAATTTTACAATAAGTCTTACTGCAGAACAATACAAACACATTGACTAAACGTTTGGAACCCAAAGGCGCCATAGAACCCAAATTAATGTTTGCTATGTCAGATTTGGGTTTACTTTGAGCGTGGGTGTAGACTCACCACTTAGGCCACTGTCATTGCAGTTGTCACTGGTACAGCATTCCGTTCCGTGAACGACTTGACAGACACCGAACAAATCGCAGGTTCGTGTCACCGTTGTTGTACCACCCGCTGACACTGTCACGGTCTGCAGAGAGAAACGAGAAGATACGCGAACTGATTTAAAAAGTACCCACGCACGGATTCGCCCCTATTGACTGGTGAAAGTCAAATCTCCATGGTGCTCTGGCTATTGTCCAATATATTTGCAGTTTTCATGACCAGTTTTAAATAGCGAAATTTAAATGTCAAACTGTTCACTATTTCAGTCGATTTCAAATCGGATTTTACAAATTTATATAAAGCGAACATCTGTTGGTCTGCAATGTCAAATGATGTAAGAATGTTTTAATAAAAAAGATCCTAAAACACGTTGGCCGGTACCAAGTCTCAAAGTTTCCAAATCTAAAGGGCTTGCAGGCCGATTTGACCAACCTTGGTTTCTGAGTGTGTGCATCTAACTATGATAGGCAAAGTATTATTTTATGTAACCACATTTCCCGTGAACATAGGACCACATCTTTGTTTGGGTTTACTTACAACCTCAACTAGAACTGTTTTCCCTAAATTAGGAGCAAATTGGATAAAAGAGTAGAATGCCAAGTGTTTAAGAATTATGAATTTGTAGCAAAATAAAAAGTTCTCTAACGTACTATAGATGAAACAAAAAGTAAAATAGAGAATCAGATATATTTCGGGTATTAGCTTTTATCAGTGAACAAAAACTAATGTATACAATAGAGATAACAAGAAAAATTAATAGATATGTTAATAGTAATGTTGGTTGATAAATATAGATATGAAAACAAGAAAAAAAGGGGAATAGTAGAAATATTAGACGAAGAATAAGGAATAATAGGAGGGAGACTCGATGTAGACAGAGAAATCCAGTTAAGTTTAGATTTAGAAATAACAGAAGGTGAAGCAAAAGGCTTTTTGTAAAAAGATTGAACACCACAAATTAAAAAGTTCAAATATAGAAAAATATGGAGGTATAGGACGATGAGGTAATTTGGAGAACAAATTAAATTTAGAAATCAAAGTTTCTTTACGACAGTTTTCCGTAACCTTATATTTTGGCGGCCACAGGTGGTCGGTAGAAAAGATTTTGTGGCCGGAAAGATACTTGAAAAATAACATGTCATGGCGAGAAATAGCATGAGGAGAAATGGCTTATACCTAACATATCACGACGACAAATAGCATGAGGAGAAATGGCAAATACCTAAGATGTCATGAGGAAAAATGGCAAATACCGAACATGTCATGAGGAAAATGGCAAATACCTAACATGTCATGAGGAGAAATGGCAAATACCTAACATATCATGAGGAGAAATGGCAAATACCTAACATATCATGAAGAGAAATGGCAAATACATAAGATGTCATGAGGAAAAATGGCAAATACCGAACATGTCATGAGGAAAATGGCAAATACCTAACATGTCATGAGGA
>JAUYWI010114728.1:0-10678 GCA_034780595.1 Parotoplana pacifica
CTCTAACAAATGACTGTCTAACAGATGACCACTCTAACAAATGACTGTCTAACAGATGACCACTCTAACAAATGACTCTCTAACAGATGACCACTCTAACAAATGACTGTCTAACAGATGACCACTCTAACAAATGACTGTCTAACAGATGACTACTCTAACAAATGACTGTCTAGCAGATGACTACTCTAACAAATGACTGTCTAACAGATGACCACTCTAACAAATTACTCTCTAACAGATGACCACTCTAACAAATGACTGTCTAACAAATGACTATCTAACAGATGACTACTCTAACAAATGACTGTCTAACAGATGACTACTCTAACAAATGACTGTCTAGCAGATGACCACTCTAACAATGACGATCCAACAGATGACCAAACTTGAATTTTCTTACAGATGACTGGTCTATATATTTGTAACTCAAAATTTTGATGAACTTCTAAATTTTATAATAAATTTCTGGAACCCTGTATAAAAAAGATATTTTGAAATTTACAACTCCGCATCTTACAAAAAAGAAAATTGTAATTTGGAGGGAAACGAATTTCACAGCTATTTTAGAATTTTTGACTTAAAATATCAATCAAATTCTTTTAGTCCAAAAATCAATATCATTTTTTCAAATAACATCTATCTTTCACTCAATATAATGAAGTCATTATGATGGATAATTCTGAAGTTTGGTTATCGGTTAGATAATCATAATCCAGTCATCAGTATGACCGGTGTCTGTTAGAAACTATCATTGCTTTCATCTGTTAGATAATGTTAACCTGTCTAACAGATGATAGGATTATGATTATTTAAAAGATGACCAAAGTTGTATTTTCAAACAAACGACGGTCTAACAGATGACCACCCAAGAGATGATTGCATTTTAAGAAAGAAAAATTATGATCAGAGAAAAATTTTATGACCAGTGCAGATATGGCAATTTTTCCGGGGAAATGTATACGTAGAATTGAGAATGTAGTATAATTGAGGCAGGCCCATAGCACATTTTGTTTTTCAGTACCTACACTACTTCATAAACAGAATACAATTAATCTGAAGTTAAAATACAAAGCTAAATGCAGTTTTGTAAGGTGTGAAGTGTAAAAATAACAATTATAATATCCATGTTAATAGGCTACTGTAGTATAAAAGAATGGAAGCTAAAATACAAATATAAATGCACTTTTGTTATACAGATATACACTAAAGTGCATAGGATTTGTTCAGTTAAGAAGTATTTTAATCGTTTTAAAATAAGTTTAAGAATTATGTATTCATATGATTTTCACTATCATATCATTTACAAAGGAAGTATGTATATGCATTCTCAGTGTCAATACTTCGTATGGCCTCCATTGGCCTCAATGATTGCTCCAATGCGTCGACTCATGCTCCCAACCAAGTTATTGATAACTGGCTGTGGTAGTTGTTCCCACTGCTGTAGCAAATAGTTAGCTAGCAGTTGCAAATTTTGGGGATGTCGTTGCTAAACGCGTTGTCCAAGATGATCCCGAGGAAGGAGACGGTGTTGTGGCATCAGGGCTACAGTCTCTTACAACGGCACTGGCCCGAAACCCGGAAGCAGCACGTTTGCTGGAGCAAATATTCGCGACTACGAAACGCCAGCCTGAGCCCGCCTTGCAGCCGGCACAGCAGCCTCCAACACCCCCAACGGAGGTCACGCAGCTGACCCAGCTCCTTGCCCACCCTGACCTCACGACAGAGGGAGCTGGAGCAGGCCCTACTCCAGAAAGAAAATAAAATGAACCTTGAGACAAGAGGGGTCCATGAACTCGAAACTTTGCGAGATATTACAAATGCCTTGGCAGACGTGGTCAGACGTGGTCAGTTGTCGTGCATCTCCTCTCCACGCTCTATATGGCAGCCCGCGGAGGTTGGGCTGCTATCAAGCCAGTTGGCTTGGTAGCACTCGATTCTTTCGTGGGGCTGTCGCCGGAGCAGATCCAGATGTACCAAAAGATCAAGCAGGCAGCACCAGCGCAGTAGAAGTGGGTCTGGGGACAGTCGGATCAACGCCCAGCGGGCCCCGCAAGGCTGGGGCGCTCCACCCAGTGGACCTGGACGCAACCCCCCCCCCCAGAGGACGAGCAGCTCGAGGAACCTACGGCCGCGGTGCGCAGCCAACCCAGGAGGATCAACCGGGCACCAGTTGTGCCCCGACCTGACATCCCCAGACTGGGGTGCAGGGCGAGCGACAGATGAATCCGTAGGACCTGGCACTTCGGAACTGAATCCTATTGTTATCCCTAGTAATAGCCCCCAAGACCGGAAGCATCCGTAGGACCCGGCAAACCATTTACAAATCCTTTTTATAATAATAATAAGGGCAATAATAATCTTAATAGCGAAAGCCTTGTTGCTTCGACACCTAAGCATAGTACTTATTACTCAACTTCTCCGGGTATCGAAGTTCTTTTATAGTAACTAGGATTTCATGTTGTCAAATAACCATATATTTGTAAAGATTGCTTGATGAATATCCTGTTTTTCACTTAGCAGCCGTTGCTTGGGTGGTCACTATTGTATATTATGTTTATATTGTTGTTTTAGCAACTACTGTTAAGTTGAAAACAGATAAAATGTAACTAAAATTGTTTGCTTGTCCGTTGGGTCCAGAAGAAATAAGAAGAAAAAGAGGCAACCTTAGATAGAAGTTTTCCAAATAATCTTCTGGCCATTTATTGACTAAATAGTGAGACATATTTTAATTATTGTATAAAGTATCAGGAAAAATATGTCTTATTCATTTTAAGATGTTTCAAATATAAAGTCAACAGGTTTCAAACATTAATGCTGTCACAAATTATAAAAGTTTTGCACAACTTATTAAAATGTGCAAAAAATCAAAATGGATTTTAATTATTAAAAAATGCATTTAGTCATAGCAGACAACTATCAGCCAAGACTAAGAATGCTATATAAATACAAAATTTCTTAATGAAAATCAAAAGTAGGTACACCATAATGCAACTTTTTAATTTTTGGATTTATATAGACCACAAATTAAAAAAAATAACAAAACAAAGTAAAATTCATAATCATACAGGAGAACCTAAATAGTATGCCATAGAGCTACGTCTAATACAACAAAGGAGCAATCAAATTCAGAGAAAAAATATTAATTTTCCTTAAATACAATATTGTTCGGAAAGAAAATGTCGTTCATAATTTAGTCGTATCTGAAAAATGTTGCCAATTTAAAAATCGTTATTAAAAAGTTGTCTTAATTTATAATTTCAAACTATTATTGTAGGTAATAAAATTATTTTAGAAATAAAGTGATAACTAAATAATTGTAATGTGAAAGTTAATAAAATGCGACATTTTGGATTTTTTAGACGTTCATAATTAATTTTTCTTACAATAATTTTAAATAGACAACAATTTTGATGATCATATTTTTATTGGACGACTATTTGTAGACGACTTTTATTGACGGTTATTTTATGAGCCATAGGGTCAATTAAAGTGGTGGGTGACTCAATGTAATTTTTCTATACTAGAAACTTTTGGTTCCAGAATTTGTTTCGATTCACTTCAAATTTATACCACTGACTTTTGATGTTTTCCAAGCAATAACAAAATTGGCGTGGTCCTACGTTCATGGGAAATAGATTTTCATGAAAGTATTTTATTTCAGTTTTATTAAAATTATGTTTAAAACCAATACTACTTGCAAGTAATATACTTATTTAAAAATAATTTAGAAAAACTAACAAATTATTTTCAGAAAAGCTTTTCCCAAGAACAGAGGACCACGCAATGTTTTTAGTTACTGGTAACATCATCAGAAGTCTGTAATATGAATTTGAAGTGAAATCAAAGCAATTTCTGGAACCAAATGTTTCTTGCGTAGGAAAAATATATTGAGTGACCACTTTACGTGACCCATGGCCCATAATATCCCGCAGTGGCACTCAAGAAGAAATGGCTTTATGAATATGTACTCAATTGGATCTATAAATTAAGCACAATAAACATTTCGTGTTCGATTTTGTGATTATGGGCTCTTCAACTATAAAGTAAATTTTATTTTTATCAATAGCTATACTTACTTATAGGGGTTTCCAAATAATGTCGTTTTTGGATATCAACATTCTATAGCCTGTATTACATCCATAGACAACAGTGTTTGAACCATAGATATTGTATCTTACATACATTGTATTAAAAGTAATATACAATATCTATGGTTTGAGCACAAATTAAGTCGACGTACAAATATCGATCTATGTTTATGCTGGACTATAAAGTTGTATCATTTTTAAATTATCTGCCAATTCGCAAAGTTTTTCAGTCAGTGACAATTTGCCATTCATTATGGAAGTAAAATCAGAAAGTATTAATTGTTTTGTTACAGAATGGGGTGAGGCTAATATACCGTCTTTATGACATATTCAGCGCCTAGCAAAGGAGTACTGTGACAACATCAGGGTATCAGTCATGAAGAAACCGGGATCTGGCCGTCCAAGAACATTGCGTACAGTTGAAAACATTGTAAACGTTCAGCAAATGACAGAAGAGTTTCCCTTAACATCATATCCTATCATTAATAATTGTAGTGATATATAAATATTCACCCTTCTATTTAAATAAATAAACACATTTGCGTAGTTATCCAAAAGCGACATTTTTTGAAACCCTTATATTATATTTTTCTAGTATTAATTTATAAACAATTTTAAAGTGAAAAAAGCGGGTTTTTCTTTTAAACTTCTTATCATGTTTACATACGTATTTGCACAAATCAATGACACTAAGTAGCAATTAAAATATTTTATACAGTAATTGTTTTTTTATATTGTCAATCATTATTAATATGTAGTTAATTAACGTCATTTTTCTGGCAGTTATTGTAGTTACTTAATTTTTATAGGATTGTCATCGCTTTTCTACATATTTACTGTGGAAATTGTGTATTTTGAATAATATTTTGATTGTTTGTATAGTGAACTTGGCAGCATTATAAAGCTTACATTACTAAGGACCATCTTGTTAGTTCAACATGTATACGAAAGGCCAGTACAACCTATTTTGACCGGCACTGGACATATGGAAGATGGCCCAATATTCGGACAAAATTAAAAGTCAGCCTCGCAGCATACAGTTGAAAAACATTCTATACATTTTAGTCACAACCTATACAAAACATCCAATAAATACAATATTATCCAGTATTTCGAATAATAACAAAATGGTACAATAATTTTAAATCTTTGAACAATATCCATAATTTCTGTCTCCCCAATTGCCCAGTCCGGCCATGGCATACTGGCATTTTAGAGTTTCTGATTAAATTGACACATTAAACCTTGCAAACTGATTTTTCGATTTATATTTTTATTCTTATTTGTAGCGACAAAACATTTATTTTACAAATAAGCGACCATTCCTATCATAATGCAATCCCATTGGTTCAATGCTGAAAATATATAGAAACAAAATCAACAAACAATAATTGTTTTACGAATATTTCTTGATTTTTCATAAAAACAAATCGCCACTAAACATTTCAGACACCTTTGGGCTAATTTTTCATTATTCAGGCACAAGGAAATGAAACTCCCAAAATCAAACAGCAAGTAAACGATCCTTCAAGCCCGTGATCTGTAAATCAACATTGGACACATTAGGTATAATATATTAGCAAAATGAATTTATAAATTTATTCCTTCTATATAAGCAGCCAAAAACAAAAGTAAACAAAAAAGAAAGTGGAACTCTTAGTTCTTTTATTTACAGAAGTACCTATACTTACATACAGCCAACAATCCACTTTGTTCTTCATACTTTAAACAATAATACACAAATACAAATCAAGTTTTGTAATTAATTTATTTCCTACAAAAGCAAGCCAACGGATCCAAACCAGAAATTCAGTGTTTTGCCAACACCAAAATTCTTATCAATTTCCATCAATTTCAACAATTTGTACGTAGAGAACGGACACTAGGATGCTGGACTATATGAATGCAACCGAATCCCTGTCAAATTCGACTCTGCCTTTGCCACCAAATCGGCTTTCCACACTGCTTGGGGCCACCATAATGGCTGTGTTTCTGATCCTCGGCGTCGCTGGCGGCTTCATCACAGTGGGAATACTATTATGGAGACGACGGTTATGTGACAATGTTATCAATCTGTTCATTCTCAGTCTCTGTATTAACGATCTGATCAATATGCTCTTGAATCAGCCCTTGGTCCTTATTAGTTATTTTGCTCATGGTTGGGTATTGGGCGATGTATTATGTAATCTTTTACCAGAACTTAATATGGTCATTGTTGCTGTGTCACTGTGGCATCATGCTCTTATTGCAATACACCGTTATCTGGTGGTTGTACAATCAGTCTTCTATCGCCAGATGAACAAGAAACGTTATGCCGCCCTTGTCATAGTTGGTACTCGTCTGTTTCCAGTCACACTAAGCATAGTATTAGCTATCACACTAAACGACGATGCGTGGAACTTTGGCAATATGACTATCTATACTAGAAGACTTTTACGGTGCATTTACAAACCAGGTCAGCAAATTCGTATCTTAGTGATTGTAGTTCTAACATTTCTTGTACCATGTCTGGTTGTCCTGGTGTGCTTTGCCGCCATTTTTATCTTCGTACACCGCGCCGGTAGAAGATCATCTGCCGTGCTCCAAACGGATCGAGGACTATTCAACCGCGAAATTCAAATTACCAAAATGTTTGGCGTGGTCTTCATCCTGTTTCTGATCGGATACATTCCGTATGGGTTTGTTCGAATGGGTGACAGGTCACGTCATGTCACGGCCGAGAGCTATGTGGTTGTCACTGTACTTTATGCCTGTGCTTCTTGCCTTAATACGATTATATTCGGTGCAATGAATCCGGAAATTCGTGGTGCGGCCTTGGACTGTATCTGTGGTAGGCCCCCAAGCCAACCTGGTGTCAGGCACAAAAGTTCAACAATGAGCAAGCGTAGTGTCAATAATTGTCGAGCCGAACTTCTACTACAGAACAACAGCTCGGCCAACCAACAACAACAACTGCTATTGCAACCTAATTCCACTCAGGAGACTAGTTCAGTGAGCCAGAAAAATGATCAGGAAAGTGACATTTGGCTGCATGCCATCCCAGCTATAACAATCAATAACAAAAATGGAAGTGTAGCCACTGATAGTTCCAGTTTTGAACATGGTGCAAGTACTATTGAAAATGGAGAAAGGCATACTAATGTATAAGATTTATTTTATTTTATTATTGAACTACGCGTATTGCTTCAGATATTGATTAAACAAGTTGATGTGCTTTTAGTTTTTATACTTAGCGGTCATTTAAATAATAGTTCATTTTCTTTTCCAAGGATCAGCAGGTAGGTATTACCGAATTGAAGAACGATTATATTTATTTTTAGAAAAAATATTTTATCGATTTAAATTTTGTAATAGAGAACAATCGAAAGACAACAGGTTTGATATTTATCGTCCTTAATTAAAAAAAATCCTAATTAGAGATTGATTATAAAATTGTGCTTATAACTAGAAAATTATCAGTTTAATTGATCATTTTTTATTTATTTCTATTTGATTTGATGTAGTTCTTTACTTGCTGATTTGATTTAAACGAATGATAAAATAAAATTTCCGAGTATCAGGCAATTTTGATTTGGATGTGTATAAGAACCTGTTACTATTTTTCCACATTTCTTTTTTTTAAATTTTTATATTATTTCATGATAATTCTAAATATAAGTAGTTGATCAATCTTTTTTATTTATGAGGTGTTTAATTAAACTGTTTTCTTACAAATGATTCATAAAAAGCAAAAGAAACAATAATTCTTTTCTAAAAAATGACGGCATCTGATGATTCAGGAAATAATCCTACATTCTGTACAATCTTTGAAACACAGGGTCGATAGCTTTGGCATTTTTATTTAAGAAAACAATTTTCAATTTTGATATTTGAGTCTCGTAATGTAATGCTATCTGGGTCGCTTGTCCTCAGGGGCCGAAGATTCATTTTAGAATTGATAGTTATAAAATAAAAATTACACCTTCAATTGAATTATTGAGTACTCACGTTTACTACCATATTCACATAGCAATATAATTGACCTACTTTTTGGGATTGATCCTATTGATTTTTTAAAACATATAGCTCTCTACCTAAGTAAATTCTAATGAACTGAGTTATTTTATGCCTATTTTGTTTTGTATGCAGAAAGGTCCGTTGCTATTGTTTCTATGACCGTGAAAAACTATTGATAAAACAATACCTGCAATTTGTTTAATATTTTATTTATATTATTGAAATAGTTGATGAATGTATATGCATTCAACTTCGATTTATAAATACATATATTAATTGAACTTAATGTGTAAGCAAAAAATCAAATACTTGGCCCTAGTTTATTTTTGAGTAATAGGATGAATGCTATAACTCAAACTAAAGTAGTCATAGTTTTTTATTATTTGTGACGATACGATTTTATTAAATAAAAAAGATTGATCTCATTTTGTAGTAAAACAGATGTTTTTTTTGTCGCCTTTTGAAGTGATACCTACAGTTGCCTGTCAGATCAATAAAATGGGGGAAATGAAATTTCTTTTTAAATACAAAAATTACTTACCTACTGTTTCAAAATTCAATGCGACCGATCCAGTAATTTTGCAGATTCGAAACAACAGGCACATTTTCAGGCGTTAAACTTTAGTTTAATCCTTTAATATGCAATATGTCCCTCGAATGAAAATTTTTGAGACGATTTCAAAACACATCTTTTTATATGAATAGACAATTATAATGCAACATACCTAATTTTATATTAATAATAGGAATGCCTTGTTCAGCGAATAGGGGAAATATTTTGTTTAGTTTTATGGGCGTATTGACTGTCTGTTTTAACACACAAAAAAACATCAATAGGTTATTCAGTACTTACTCAAATTAAATCTTCAATTACCCTTCAAATAAAGTTAGCATTGTACCTACATATGTACATAAAACGTCAAAGATAATTTGTTGGAACCTTTGGCATATTTTCCAGATACTTTAATATAACACTTTTTGTGGGTACCTATTTAAAATCTCCATATTAAAAAAAAAATCAATTCAGGTGAGATACACTCTTTACCAGCTTTGAACAGATAATTTGGCCATTTAAACTCAAAAGCAACGTCAATTGAGTACCAACTATCTCATACTACTTTTGCAGACAATTAGTGGGAGCCCCAGGATGGCTATTTCGACCTTCCTATGGTCGAAGAAGGCAGAGAAGAAGGAAAGCAACATATGTGGACGTGCTGGAAAGGGATGCTGGAGTTACAAGCGTGGCAGAACTCGCGACCTTGATGAACAACATGAATGAGTGGAAGGCAGCAATCCAGGCCTCCCGAGTTGGTGTGAGATAGACATACTCTCGTATTGATGATGATGATGATGATGAATGATTATGCCTGGCTGATAAGGCCCAACAAAAACGAAACAGCAGTCCTGGGCTATCACTTGCGAGTAGTATGAATAAGTAGTCCATTTTCATTAAGGTATTCCTGTTTTTTTTATTATTGCTCTTAACACATTAATTGTCCAAGATCTGCTTTGACAGTGTGAGTGCCCTTTAATAAGAAAACAGGCTTTCCAACAGATGTCTTCTGAACATCTTCTATTTTCACTTTTCTTATGCAACGATTGTAAATGTTCCTCTTTTATGCTTTTATATTACTCAGGCAATGATTATGCCTGGCCTATGAGGCCCAACAAGGCCGAAACAGCTGTTTTGGGCTATCACTTGCGAGTAGTATGAATAAGTAGTCTATTTTTATTAAAGCATTCCTGTTTTTTATTATTACTCTTAACATTTAAAATAGTTTAATTATATATGATATTTAAAATTCTACCCTGATACAATCCAGCAATGAGATCAACTGAAACCACACATGGTTAACCAAAACGACGTATTTGTTTTATTAAATATATACAGTGCGTCCAAGAAAACGGGGTACCTAAACCAGCAATGCCATATTAACAGAGGTGACAGAACATTCAAAGTGTCAGTGAGCACTAAATATCAAGCGGATCCACTTGATCAGAAGCAAACTTCTACTGCTGGTCCAATACACCACCATGTGCCGTTTGACATTCGCTCTAGTAAATCTTTGTTTGTCTTCAATCAATTTCGTGTAAGGTGCCTTTGATCGCATCCAAGCGCTGCTGTTGGTTTTGTGGTTGCCCATGCACAACTCAGCTCCTTTGAAGGCCCCGTATAGCGTCGTCACATCGGGATGCGTGCAGGCCATGGTAGGTACAGGACCAAGCTTCCCGATCCACAACTGTTTGGGAAATGGTGATCTAAAAGAATCACGAATTCGAAATGCGGTAGGAGTGGGGCACTGGACTTTTGATTCTGCGTCTTTGTAGTTCGCGTATAAAATGATTTCAGGCATACAAGATGGCTGTCTGCAGTTATCCGGCGATTGCTAATAAGAGGGCCATTAAAGCAGTTGACATTTGCTGCACACCATACCTACCTTACTTTTGGGACACCATGTATATTTCAATATATTATTAAAGAAAGAGTGACTATTGTTACCTCTGTTACCTAATTATTAGGGAGATTTTAATAGAGAAATATTTAAGTAGAAAACATAGAGTGAAATGAAAATTATAAAATTAATTCATGG
>JAUYWI010114739.1:0-10678 GCA_034780595.1 Parotoplana pacifica
AAGTAACCAATTAAAAACACCGTATTTTGTTATACGGTTTTCTTGACTGGGTTTTCTTGAAATTTCATGTTTATACGTTTGACAGATGTGGAATAGTATTAGAAGGAAAAGTGATACGGTGCTATTGATTGGTCACATTGTAGAATAGTATTTTTTAGTAACACGTACGTTAAACAGTCATTTAGTAAAAAAATGTATATACGGTGTTACTACTTGGTACGGCTGTGTTGTTTCCCGGAGATCCAGTGGGGTGACTCTAGGGATTTCAATAGCTTCTATGTCAACTTTCAGCAGTTTTTCTTTCCATGGCATGATGGGAAGGAATTGCCAAAGATTACCTAGAGAAGTTTTCCTTTCCAAGCCTGTCTTCAGTGATTTTGTTACAGTCTCCTTCCAGGAGTGGATTGATTTAAGTTGTTTCTTAGTGCTTTGTTTCTCTGAGAGTATTTGGGTGGTTTGGCTTCATATGCAAAGCTTTCTCTCCGTAGTGAGTTAAATACTTCTTGTTTTCATCTGGATGAGGTCTGCTTCAGGGTCAGGTCGTCGATAGGTGTAGATATTGTACAGCCAGTAATGGTTCTAGCAGTTTCCCTTTGGATACGTTCGAGTTTCTCAGTGGAGGATGACCCTGGCGAGGTCATCCAGGCATCACCAGTGTATTCGATTGCAGATCTCATGTGGGAGAGAGAGAAAAAGTTCTCAAAGTCGATTTGTCAGAGCCCCAGTTTGTACCGGGTAGTGCTTTAAATTGGCAAAAGTTTGGTCTGGCCAATGCAATATGGTGGGTGAACTGCATACGGCGATCGAAATATATGCCGAGAAAGCATGGGTGCCGAGTGGTGTTAGTCTGTTGCCCAATGACTGATGTTAATGCTACTAGCTTTGGTCACATCTACTAGGTGGGTACTAAAGATACACATCTCGATTTTTTCAAGGGCAAGGACACATTTCCAACTTTTGGCCCAATTTGCAATCTGTTGGGCACCTTCCTGAGTTTTCTGTTGAACTTCTTCTAGGGTTGAACCAGAGCCGACGCCAGCGAGGTCACCAGAAAAGAGAGAGCCTGACAGTTCCCCGATGTCTTTAAGTCTTTGATGAGGTCGTCGATGAATGTGATGAAGAGGCTTGGGGATAGGGTTGATCCTTGTGGCAGTCCATCGTGAAAAAGTTTGTACTTGCTCTGAGTTGTTCGTTGATGCTAACACTACGTTGTCTGCCTGAGAGAAAGTTTTTTAACCAGCTGCGAAGGCAGGTTGGGGCATTGAGTCGCTGTAGTTTTACTAGCAGTCCTTTTCTCCATACACGGTCGAATGCCTGGCTGAAGTCAAAAAGGGTAAGTATGAATCTGCGTGCTGATTTGGTCTTCGGTGGATCTTGATTGACGGAATCCAGCTTGTTCTTGTGAAAGACATTCAATATTTTCAAGCCATGTTGTCTATGCGTCTGTCAATCATTCTCTCGGTTAGTTTAACAAGACAGGACATGAGAGCAATTGGTCGGTAGCGCCCAAGCTTTCCATTTTTTGGACTGGGATAATTTTGGTCAATTTCCATTGTGCAGGTATAGTAGCAGTAATCCAGCTTTTGTTTATAAGATCGAGTAGACAGGTGGATACATAGGGTCCAAGATTTTTAAGCATATCGTCAGAGATGTTATGGGGGCCAGGAGATTTGCCTTTGGAGTTCAATATGAGTAAATGGCTAACATACTTCTTTCTTTCTGTGGTTGTTATAGGTTGAGCAATTGTCGAAATTGATTTCTCAGACATTTGTTTGTCTAGGTGACGGATTCTAGGAAGTGGTTGATCTTTGCATATTCCTTGGCGAATGCTACAGCTGTATCTTTGTGACAATTTAGGTCGCCGATGATGATTGATTCTTTGTCTTTTGGTATATTGTATGGGTCGAAGGCTTGGATGCGGTTGTCAGCTCCACTTGAGTTGATGGGAGGTATGTAGAGATTGTATATTGAGTTTCTTTTTGTTATTAAATATGGTGATACCAAGCATTCAGTAGTTTTGTCCTGATGGAAGCCTCGTTTATTTGGGAGAATTTGATTCCACTTTTAATGAGAATGATGATCCCTCCACCACAGTTGCGACCGCCTACCTGTCTGCTGATTGTTCTTGGGTGATGGAGTATGTGAAAGCCATTGACCTATAAGGGCTTGTTGTTAGGGATTCTTGCTTCCTTAAGGCAAGCCCAACTATGAAGGCACTGGTTGGTATATTTAGCTTCCTACACCTCTCCTCTCTCCCCATTCATGGATCTCTACTAAAACTAATTTGATAACAAAAGAAATGATTGTCCTTGTGTTTTAAAAATTGTAATTTCCAAGTACATAATAATATACCTATAGCAATAAAGTTGTTAGCTTTGAAAGTAAACATGTTTTTAGACTATTGCTAACATGCCAGTAAATTTGAAATATTAAAGACCTCGAACAGTAAACAAAACAAATTCATATAAAATTTTACTTATCAATCGAATGTTTTACGTTAACTGTCTAGTTTTTGATAAGTTTTTCATTTTAAATTACCACGTAATAATATCAAATATATATATATTTAATACATATTCAATTAAACTAAAAAAATATCAAAAAATGTTTAATCTAAACACCCAAAATAGTTTTGTTATACATCCAGAATGCTTTTAAAATATTGTTAACATTCTTTACTAACAACTGCAGAATTATATATCACACTTAACACAGCATATGTAATTTGAGACAAATAATTGTCTTAAAACAGCGATATCATAACAACGAATTGGTAAAAAATAAAAAGTAGTCATTTTGTCATGACATTAGACATTAGACTAAGAATAAGTCAATTCTGCATTTATTATTTATGATGCAGTGTGAAAATCTTTAGAAATAAATTCACACCAGATCAACTTATATGTGTTTTAAACCGTCAAGCATTAAAAAAAACTAATAACATTTATAACTTTCTTCAAATTACCAATTTTGCAATATCATATTATCACATAACACCAACAACTAAAGGGGGCTGCACAAAGATATTCCTGCAGGTTTAGAACTTGAAGTAATATTAACATTTTTACACTAACAACGAACACATTTAACTAAACAAATAATTACACTCAGGAATAAAATTAAACCGCAACTATATTTTACTTAATTAGAGTATAATTTGTACCAAAATATTCAGATCTCTTATTCTATGAGAACACCGTTTCTTAATCAAAATGACCAAAATTCTAAATTTAAATAAAAGCGGATTCTCCAAAAGTAAATATTTGCACAGCCTTGTTTGTAAAATGTGTAAATTTCAATAAAAAGAATGCCAAAACTAGAAGATTAGGCCAACATTTAGTTCTGTCAAAAATAGCATTTTTGTTTAAACAAGCAGCAGTATCTTCTTGATAATGTAGTGCATTTAATGACAATTCTAAGTCAAAGCTATTGATGGAAGGTTTCTCCTGTGCAACGTTTGGGTTCCTCCATCTCCAATTAAAAGTATATGCTACACAGTTGGCTATAATTCCAAACTTTCAACAGAATAAAACCTCTTGGCATATTATTTACAAAAAAGAGGCATGCAAGCAAATTGATCAACTCTAGATTTTTTTAAAATTATAAAACAGTTTTGTTACTATGACATTCATTTCAGCAATGACAAATTGATTGGAATATTAGACAATTTGTATTCCATCTGTCTATCGAATAGATTTATTTTCAAAGTCATCAGATGTTATGTGATGACGTCATACTCGTAGATGGTTTGGTTGCCAAAAATAAGGATAACTTTTAGGAAATCCGAATTTAGACAAAATAGAAGCATTTTGTTCTACATAAATGTATTTTAAAAGTAGTACATACACACTTTATACATCTTTTAAAACCAATATTTAACCAAACAAATAATTAGTAATGTCCTATGTCATTTGGTTGCCAAACAGGGAAAATTTAATAAAATTTGACTTTAAATGAAATAGAAACATTTTCTTCTATATAAATACATTTTGAAAAAGTAGATATGTACATTTTATGCATCTTTTGAAATCATTAATAAAATCTAATTTTAAACAAAATAGATTATGTTCTTTGAATGTAAATATATGTATTTTGAAAGTAATAAATACATGTTATGTACTTATTGGAACTTGAGAGAGATGGTTTCCATTTGCAACAAATCACATTTAGAAGATAAGATGGTGTCTTCTCTCTCCCTTTCTCTCTGTATTTTATGGCACCAAAGAAAGTGGGTCATCTGAAAATGGTCGATCGTTGTGAGGAAATTAAACACTGGATAGTGTTGTTGAAAGGAGAGTTACCAAGAATTCCCGGACCAATTAAACAAGATGCGAACCATGGTCTTATCGAAGTTCGGGCAGCGAGGGTACAAAAGAGAAATGCTTTTGCCAATGCTGTACAACAAAGCTTTAGAATTGAACAACTTCCCGACACGGAGCTGGAAAAAATGGTAGGAAGGAGATGCTCTGTGGAGAATATCACAGAAAATGGTGGCAGCGCTGCTGTGATCTTCGGTCCTGACAATGAGAAACTTGTGAGGAAAGAGACTATTTTCTGACAGAGTTAGCAATATTATTTACGCCAATGGGCAGGAAAGATGAATATAATGTGAATGCAAAAATGACCTTAATGAAAGCTTAATTAATATTTGAGTTAAAAGAAATGAAATGTATTTTAAATATACACACGTATAAATACTTAACAAAGAAGACATCTTTAGGTGTCTATTTTCGTATTTTAAATGTACATATGAATACTTAAAGAAGACATCTTTAGATGTCTATGTTGTAGACTCTACTTCTTCTGTTTCAAAGAGTTTCCTACCAAAAAAATAAAACAAACCAAGAAGACAAAATATTTCATTTTGGTTCTCAACCCTTCGCTGATAAATAGAGCGGACTGTTCCTAGCATATATAATTCTCTAGCTCCAATTAAGCTAAAATTGTAAATCCTATATGTTTAGATTTTAAAAAATGTAAATGAAAAAATTTGAATGGTACATTGGAATACCTTCAAATTTGGACTTTCTACCTCCTGTCTGATACTCATAACTTTATCCAAAGTCAGAAATGGAGGTTCACTGATTTCAATATAAGCTAATCTGATGCTAAAAATGGATTTTAAAAAATTCAATTTTAATTAGCAAAAGCATTGCAAAAACATTAAAAATAACCCAGAAACAAATATTGAACCAGTTTTTATCAAATCGAGTCATTAATTTGTAACACTTTATTTTAAAAAATCAATATTTACGGACTGGTCCCAGTATGTTGGCCCTCATAGACCATTAACTAGAAAAGTGAGGCATCCGTTTTTTTAATATATTGTTGTTATAAATCTAAAATTGGAGCAATATAGAATGCTTAGTTTTGATTTTAGAGTCAATTGAAGTATTCGAACTATGAATAGCAATTTCTGGCCAAAAGTCGATAATCAATTTTTTTTAAAGTATCTATCTATGCAATTGTATTACACATTTTTCAGTACACCAAATTTTAAGTTTGTTTGTCTTTCCAAACATCATAGAATCAAGTTTAAACTAAACGGGGAGTTGTTTTACAATGTAACTGAATCATTTGACCGTAGGTGTAAACGTGTTGTGCACGTCCAAACCCATGTCCAACCTGTGTATTGCCAGTTACGACTCCATAGCCCCCTAAAAATCTAGGATAGCTCTAGTCACCCATGCCCCAAATCCGATTTTTCGAATGCTAGTGGGTTATCTAAATCAATTAGATGCAAACTAATTTGATACACTGTATAAACAATGGATGATACACTGCTTTGTGAAAAATGTGCTTAACACCTATGTCCAAATTGGAAACTGCCTCTGAGCCCCCCCCCCCTCCCTCCCAACATTCAAGTTTAAGTGTAGGCTCGCGACTTAACACCTGTGTCCAAAATGATTTATCCCATAAGGAGTTGTCCAAAAACTTGTATATCAATTGTAAAGTATTAAAAAATCGACTTTTTTGTTCCGTTTTCGACTTTTTGTTAGTTCGTAGAGGCTATTCTGAAACACCAATTTCCCCTTTGTTTGTTGTTTGATATTCCTATAACGCCAGTACAAATCGTATGTTGCCAGTGCCAGTGGGACTCTGCCCCCCACACCCCCATCATATGTGCAGTAGTATAATGTTGCCTCCCACACCCGGCTACAAAATCCGGCTTTTTATATACCACACCCACTTATTTTGCTATCGTGGGTAGCAAATTTCATGAACTAATTAGAGATATCAAAGTTATACATTATTCGTTTGGTAAATATTCGAACAAATTCAATTGTGATAATCGAAGTTGAAACTTTAAACGTTCAGTAGTGGATTTGTATTGAACCTATTTTCAATTTTGTCCTTTTATTGGATGAGCCGTAGTCGAATTAGGTGGGGTAGTCACAGTGCGCATGCCATATACTAATTTGAAAGTGTCCTTTTTGGCGGTTTTGTGTGTTTATTGGATTTGTATAAATGTAAGTAGTTTTGCCAATCTCAAAAACGATTGTGAGCAGTTTGAAGAGTTTTCTATAATTTATGCCTAATTTAGCCTTCTCAGTGTTATGGTCTTTAAGTTAAATACATATGGTTTCGAAAATTTTGCAAGAAATGCCGAAGAAAAAAAGAATCGCTGAGGGAAAAAACAATATTAAATAAATAAAAATATTGAATTTTCATTGGCTGTTGAAGTGCCCACCCAGTCCCCGAATTCAATATATTTAAAAGTGCATAATATGTTTTGAAGAATAATAATGCTCTATATAAACCAAAGATTGGCCTATTTTATTCAAATTTGTATAGCTGATTACAATATCAATTTTAGTTTCTGTTTTGCCAGTTTGAATAGATTTTTAAAATCTTAGCACTTTTTAAATATACACGTCATATTGATTGCCTCAAAATCCACAGCAATCAGTATAATCAAGATAATTTTCTATACACTTTTCTTCTTTTGTTTTAACTTTCATACTTTTTTAGATTAGAAGTTTAATCTTTTGTGTTTGTCAACGCTTTCTTCAGCCAAAATAATCTAAAATATTATGTTCTGTGGCCTCTTCACATGTACAATTAGTTGTTTACCGAATAGAATGTTGATGGCAATATCATCGTTCTTCATATTTTTATTTTGTTTCAACTACCTCCTTCCTCGAGATTGGATAATGTTTCTCTCAGTGTAGATTAAGAACAATGTTGCAGTTGAGGTGACATCAGGTATTTTCGTCCAAATCTAAACCATAAATCGATCAACCACATGTGGTTGAGTGATATAGTTTTGATTCTCATAATCAGAAGCCATTTCGTCAATAAGTTTTCTGTTGTTACAGTTGATCCCTATACTTTCAGAGAAAATAACCTTGTTCAGCGGTTAGAAAGTTGACACAAATGAATCTGATAAAAAATTTCATTCAAATCGGTTAAAGCGTTTTCGTTAGGTGATATTACCCCATTCTCTGTGACCACAAGGCATTAAGTAATAAAATCTCAAGGTTCATTTAATTCTTAATATTATTGTTCGAATACTTTCTTATACTAACATTTTTGTATCTATCACATCAACTTTATGACGTTAAAAATAACTATTTTTCGAAGCAGAGGTCAGGTGTTCAAAAAATGTCAGCTAATAAAAAATATATGCGGCTTCTTTAATTCAAAGCTTTAATTTGTGTATCAGGCATAATGCAGCTTTTAATTAAAGAGACCGTTATGTTAATTAAACTTTAATAAAATTCCAGATGTTGTTTGTTTTTTAACATAAAAACAGACTGAACGGTGGGTAATTAATTAAAACAAAATACAGGTCAAATTTACAGAAACATCAATAATAAACACAAATTAAATACATATATCAGAATACTCTAAAACACGTAGCTAAGTAATAATTACATTTGCATACTACATTGAATCTCATCAACTTTGATGCAGTAGCTTAACAATTGCAGAGAGATGTACGCTGCAAACAGAAGACACAGTCTATACATATTTTACTAAAGAAAATTATGTTTGAGATATGCTCTTTGAAGCTTTTTGTGTAGATAGGATGTTTAGATATGCTCTTTAAAGCTTTTTGTGTAGATAGGATGTTTAGGTAACCCCAACACAGCAGTCATGTTTTCAAATTGTTATGAAAAAGTGCCACAAAATAAAGAAAAGAAAATATTGAGCATCGGCGGTAGTGATAAAATACGAAAATTTAAATCTTCAAAAGTTGGTTAGCATTTAAAATGTTCAAAATCCAAAATTTCAGACTGCTCAAATGAACTTTAGATTTAATAACCATCTATACAATTGCTACATTTAGGTAATATTATTTCTCATCTTAGGTCAAATGCTGACTGAAAATATGTACAAATTACAGAGATAAACAAAAAAATAACGTGTGTATTCTGTCATAGAAGAAAAAACTTACCTCCTTTAGATTGTACAGTTGGCATCAACTTTTTCATATCTGCTTTAAATTCACGTCGACCATGCTCAAGAATATCTCGATATTCCGATAAAATTGTTGCTTCGGACTCAGCTCTGTACGTCTGATAAAAGAAAATAGTTAAACGTATGCACATTCTAAAGATAATGCAATCAAATCAAAGAGATACAGCAATTACAAATTTTCAAATCCAATTAGTAACCTGGAACATATAACTTTAGTAATTTAATAGTAGCATACCTATCACCCACCAACATATGTACATACATATCAATTTGTTCCAGAAGAAAGTGATAACGAAACTACAGTATTAAATGCAAACTATGTATAATCATTATAATAAAAATGGATACGTTAATTATGAATTTTACACTGTTGTTCATTAAAATATTTTAACATTCAGCTACAAAAAGTTTTATCAATATAGTCACCTGTTATAGGAGATTTTCATTTTTACATAACAGCTCATTGGAAAATAATAAACATTATTATCATCATTCTTAAACTTCCTTTCCTTTTAACTATTTAATTATTTTATTTACTATTTTCCCTGCATCAACTATAATGAAATCATCAGTGAAGCTGCTTGTTACTCGTTGTGGTAGTCTTAGTGACTACCACTACGAGTAACAAGCAGCTTCATTTAATTATAAATAGAAAGAACTCACCATCCTTAGTATTCTGGCTTAGACCTCCTGCTATTGTAATTCAGTAAAATTAAGTATCTCATTAGGATGCCTAATCTCCAGCTAATTTAATTTAACTACAGGGGGGATCAAGCCCTAACGAAATAAGCATACTGTTTATTAGATGTAACTAAGTTGCTTTATAAGAAGACTTGTGGGACAGCACGTAGATTTATAATTGAAATTATTATACCGATAATTAAAGTGTTTACAAAGCTATTCTATTATGTTAAAATCATTTTGTTTAGCGACTATTCTTTTTTATTTAATAATTCTTATGTTGCTTATATTCCTAAATAATAACCTTCATTTCTGATGCATAAATTATTACGAAAACAAGAAGGCACTCATCCTGTCAAAGCAGGTTCTGGCCATGTAGTGTGTTTAGGAGTAATAATACAAAAACAGGCATACTTTGATAAAAATATACTGCTTATCTATATTACTTGCAAATGATAGCCCAGGACAGCTGTTTCGGCCTTGTTGGGTCTCATCAGCTAGGCATAATCATTACCTAAGTAATATAAAATGTTCGTATATTTCATATCAAAGCATAAAAGTGAAGAAAATTTGCCAATTTTGCATAAGAAGAGAAAAAGCCGAAGATATTGAAAAAAAGTATTGGAAGTCTGTTTTTTTATTAAAAGGCACTCACACTGTCAAAGCAGGTTCTGGCCAATTAATTGGCAGTATATACTGGTTGTTTCAAATGTTTTTTAGTATGTATCAAAGACCTTTGCAATAGGTCAAATTAAGGCACTTTTTTTGTTAAATTCTAAATTTATTATTTTGAAAACAAACTCTGTTGTGTTTAAACAATAATTTTAGTAAGTTCGTTTTGGGTACCTCGATTAAAATAACTTCAGTACATTTAAATTCAGATTAAAATTCTAAAGAATTTGAAATAAAATACTTATGTATGTCTTAATTGGTGTAGTATATTTCTTGAGCTATATCAAAATAAAGTTAGGCTTTCGATGGTTTTACAGAGAAAACGTCGCTTTTAATGCCGTTGTAGTTAAATAAATAAACTTATTAATTCTTAACTGTGAATTTTATTCTATTTTTTAACAACCTACAGAATTGTGGTATACTAAATATATTTAACTCTTTTTTACATCGAAAATTAATTAATATCACATCACTTAACTAAAATATATATGTAGGTACATATATAAAAAAATAAATATACCATTTGTGTATGGCTTAATTTAAAATAAATATCTAAATTTTCAAGTGTAAGGGACGTTTTCTTAATCAACTTGTAATTCTATTCTTATTATTATGCGGTAGGTAGGAAATATTGCCAAAAAGGTCAAGCTGACAGAAATGGATAACAAATGACATTTTGAAACGAATGGAACAAAGACTTCTAGTGAAAGGAAACAATGAAGAAGCATACGCTCGACTGGACAACCAAGTAAACAAACAATGCATTGAAGCGAAACATGCATGGCTGGAAGATCAATGCCAACAAATTGAGAATCTAAGTCATATTGACAAAGCAACGATGTACAAGAAGATAAACGAGTTAATAAATGCAAACATCTGTTCCTCCATCTGTTACTAGCGT
>JAUYWI010114750.1:0-21465 GCA_034780595.1 Parotoplana pacifica
ACTGCTGATAACAGTTTATCCATTCGGATGTTGGGGACACTCACTGGTTTATCTTATTCAATGATCCAACGAATTCTGCATGATGATTTGCAACTGATATGGATGCGCACCAGATGGGTTCCTCACCCCTTCTCTCTGACAATAATCGTCGCTCTCGGGTGAAGGAAATTATGTACAACAATAAGTTGTCTGACAAGCATAGTACATTTTATAATGAAATAAAACACATTGGAACTTATCATTTTGTCTTCTTTTTTTTAAATTGAAAACGGACATTAATTACGAATCACCCAATACTTGTTTCCAGTGCGATCTCTATGGTCCATTGACAAACTTAAAAAGAATTTTTATGGACAAATTTCATTGAAATCAGTTAAAGTTTAGACACCATTGACATAAATAGAGAAACAAAAGAAGAAACAAGTTTAGAAATATAGCTAAATTTAAGCATTCATAATTCGAAAATCACCGATTTCTATTAAATTTGCACACATAGGAAGCAATCTATGGACTGAATTTGGTTATTCGATAGATGTCCAAAAATTCGCTCATTTTCAGAAATCCTATGATACTCTGCCAAGGCTAAGACGATATTTAGTACCTAACTAATTTATTTTGCCAATAAACTACCTAACTACCGATTTTTCAAGTGTTGTTAGCTAGCACCTATTCTGTTTAAAATAAGTTTGACTATTTTTTCACTTCACAAAACTCTTTTTGACGTTAAAAAGATCAAGGTCTTTTTAACAATAATTTAAGATAATTTAAATATGAAGGATAGACGTTGCGATTTAAATATAATATTTTTAAACTATGACCATAAGCAAACTACTTTATCAAGAGCACTTACCAAAAAAACAATTTAGATATTCTGATAATAAATATTTTCTCATGTTCCATATTTATACCAGAAAAATTAAGGACATGCGTAGTTACGCGTAACATAAATATAATAAAATTTATCAAGAGCACTTACCAATGAACAGCTTAGATATTAAATTCGGTAATTTATTACAAGTAGGATATCTAATTGCAGAAAATATTCTTTATACTTCCAGATTATTTATAAACAAAATATACATTTGGGTAACGGCATATGAAATTATTTTTTCGAAAACTAAAGTTGCAATTTCTGTTAGGATAATGCAAACTGTTTAGTGTATTTTTAGATTAATATAATTTTATTTTATTTTCTGATGTAACAAATTATAACAGGGTTGTTACAGGTCTCCTTAAAGGTCCTTAATTTGACAAGGTCCTTAGAAAGTACTTAAAAAGTCCTTAAATTTGATTTTTCTGCTGTTTTAGTAAAAAGAATATGTATGCGGTATTAGTACCTCCGGTTACTATTAAAAAGAAAATTCAATGTGGTTATTATTCAAGAGCGGTCACTATTTGTTGTTCATTGTATGCTTCGATATCATCAGAAATTTACTACGATACAGAACAAGTCAGTAAGAAAGAACCCATATGCGGTCCCTTAGGGTCCGAAATAGGTCCGAAAATATAGGGTCCGGCGAGCTCCTATATGCGGTCCCTTAGGGTCCGTATGAAAAACGTATAGGGTCCGTATAAAAAATGGTCCGAAATTACAATATTTTTTTTATTATTTATATACAATCAGTATACACAATGCAATGGAAATAATGAATAAAACAAATATGAAATGGACAAAATAAAGCTGAAAACTGTTTTATACATAAAAGTCACGCGAAGCTGATGAGTGTTATTATACTTGTAGAAGGGAATAATACCGGTTCCTGGATTTCAGTTTACAAATGTTAGAATATACGTATGTACAACACAACTGAAATAATATCTAAAACGTTTACAGAATAACTGCAAATATGTCACAAAATAAATAATCAAAAAATTTGTACCGCGAAAATGATATTATCTCAGAGATTTACAGTTCCATACTAACTGGGATGCATGAAGATGTCAATTCTGGATTTCAGATTACAATTGTTTAGAATATATAATTAATTCAACGGAAATAATATCTGAAACCCGTACAGAAAAGCATAATAAAACAAATACAGCCCCGACAATTAATAACACCACCCCCTATCTAACTGCATGTTAAATAAGTGTCACATTAAGAAACCTTTTTGGAAGAAATAACCATTTCAAATCTGAAACCTAATGGTTTTGACGAATATTTCAAAAGTAAAAGATTTATGATAAACTCGCTTCATTTTCTTTGGTAGACTTTCAAAAGGTTGTTTTAATGTGACAATTTAGTAAGTAGGTACATACTTAGAAATAAAAACCTAGTAAATATATACATGTTTACACTATCCGTCACATTTTATAGAGAAAAAGTTTGTTATGCAAACGGTAATCAGAGTTGCTAGATGGCTGCATTCATCTGCTAGGAGAAAATATGCAGAGCATCTTGAACAGAAAAAGGAAGATGATGAGCTCTCTAAGAAGCGAAAATTAGGAGAAACAGCTAAAGAAGACATTTCTCAACTGAAGACAAAGGAAAGGAGGTTGACTATTGAAATAGATATTGACACTTTGTGACAATGCTCTTGAGTCGAAAAATCCGAAAAATAATTAGTGGTGCAATTGAAGGCTTTGAGAGAAGCAATTTTTAAGAGATCCAAGGATCTTGATGAAACCAAGACTTCCATTGCAGCAATGAAATGAGTTTTACTTTCTCTTATGCCCCCAAAGGCTTTGCATCATGTTACCTCGGGTCTTCTCATATTGTATTACTATAATCAAACTAACATAAAACATTTATATACTTTCTCTTATGCCCCCAATAGCTTCGAATCATGTTGTGTCATGTCATCTCATATTATATTACTGTAAATAATAAAAAATAGTACCTACACGTATTTGGTTTTATATGAAATATAGGTTCTTAAGAGTATTCCTAAGTCCTTAAAGGACTTTACCTAAATCCTGTAACAACCCTGAACAGTTTCAGATCATTGACAGTGATAGCAATAAATTTAATTTATCTATAAAAGAAGCTATATATATAAAACAAGTTAATCCATCATTAAATAGATAATTGTTGAACTGTGGAACTGGTTATTTTTAAGGTGTTTAACTAACTTTCTGTTATTATTTTTGTTTAATTTAGTATTGTAATTATTAATTGCTTTATTATCATTGTTTTAATTTCACAAACTTAATGTAAACAAAACAAATTTAAATCTGACGATGTAAAGTGAATTTTACGAAACTAGTCAGTATTTATGAATAAACATGGCTGTATAAAAACCTTCCTCCTGTTTATATTTCTCCTTAAATTACGATTCTCTAAATTTTACTTATTTTTCATTTTTAGTTTAGTTATTTTCTTTTAGTAAAGCTTTTCAAAGATTAGCCATGATTCATTTCTACAAAAGGTTTTGTTTGTAAACATATCAGAAACTGGCCACCTAAACAATTTAAATGTAGAGAAGACAATAGTATACGAGAAGTCAAATTCATCTTAATTTTCTTCTTCTGGACCTAAGAGGTCTGAGTAATCCATAATTGGGTGATACACGAATCTTACTTTCAAGCTGTGGTTTATAGTGAGTGTATACATTCTGCAAGTAGATATCCTCGTATCCTCCAGTCACTAAAAACGTGCTAACCGGCCACTAAGGAAGAATCTTTTTTTATGCTGCGGTCCAGTAAATGGGTGCCTTTCGAAAACTACACACGGTTTAGCCATTATCATTGGGGTCTTTACAGGCGCGCAAAATCGCTTTAGTATTCTTTGGGTTAATTAAGACTTGCTTCCATGTGACATTTGGCACTTATCAATCGGACTGAAAAATAGGTTATCATGCTGTTCCACTTTCCAGAGTATTTTCTTCTAGAACACCCTATGAAATGTATATATTTGGTCTAAATTAATTGTTTATATAGCATTTGGTGAGCGTAGGATACTGCTTTTTTAAAATAATTATAACATTTAATTTGTAAGCTATTATATACCTACATATATAGGAAGAATAGACGTACAGTGTAAAATTGTTATCTAACTCATAAATTATTTTTAAATGTTAAACTGATGATGGAAAGGCAGGCACTTTCTCCTATGATTAACTATCGATGAAACTGTTTGGTATAGCTTGGTACTTTTTGATAACGAAGTTTGTAATTTTAAATAGGAGATAGGTACTTACATGCGTACCTATACACTTAAAGTTTCTGAATTTGTTAAAGGTTGAATCAATTAGATTCTATATCCAGCAAATCGATGATAAATTGTACAATAGGCTACATATAGAAGATAATATAATTTTTAAAAAAGAACATGTAATTTGATAAAAATTGGCAATATTGTATAAATTGATAAATTGTAGGTAATTTTAGCGCTTCATGTGGTTAACAACTATCTTTGAGTTCAAACATGGAGTCCTTGTTTCAATTACAAATGCAACATACTTAGGAATTGTAATTAATTTTCATAATAAAGAAGTAAATAGATACGTGCTAAGACGAGAAAATATCTAGATTTGCATTAATTGTCATCTTTTTAACTTAATTATGTACTTTAAAATAGGTTAGGTAGTTTTCTTCTATTCTATCGTTGCTGGTGTTTATAATAAAAAGTACTATGTTCTTAGAAATATTCAATGTATGTACTGTACTGCACTCATATTCTAATATATCTACTTTTTAAGTTATAGTATATGCACACTAAAGAGAGAGAAATAGTTGTTTGATATTAGTCTTGCATTCTTGGTGCCCATATATATTTGTCAAAGAACGCAGAACCTACTCTGTCATGATAAAACCAGTCAGAAATAATTGTCGTGTAATATTTCTAATTAGCACCAGTTTCAACAAGGGAAAGCTGGAACGAGGATAAATCCTTAGCTATTACAGTAGTCAAATGTTATAAAGACAAAAACTAACAATATGAATAAGTAAGCACCTACTTATTTGATAAAAAAAAATTCTAGAAGAAATTTTTGATTATTTTCATTTCAAAATAGTTATGACATTTTTTGTGCGTTTTTATTTATTTGCAGAATATTCTTTCTACCATAGATATGAATACATGGTACCTTCATTGTTTTCTTTAACAACGATTGTTCTAAATCTGAAATATTTTTGATTTTAGTATGGAAGGTGCAGATTTGTGCTTTGAAATTGTCAACCGAGCAACGTCGGGCTTTGTGTATAGCGAGGCAGTTGCAAGGTACGCATGGTTTATACTATTTATTGGGAAAACATAACATTTGATTTTTTTGTACCTGGATATTAATTTTTAGCATAGAAAGTTTAGTTAATTTGGGAGTAACATAAATAAGTAATATATTTTTATCAAAGTCTACCTGTTTTTTATTATTACTCTTAAACACATTAAATGGCCAGAACCTGCTTTGACCGCGTGAGTACCTTTTAATTAAAAAAAACAGGTTTCCAATACTTTTCTTCTGAAAATTTTCTGCTTTTTCTATTTTTATGCAAAGTTTGCAAATTTTCTATACTTTTATGCTTTGATATGAAATATACGAACATTTTATATTACTCAGGCAATGATTATGCCTGGCTGATGAAGCCCAACAAGGCCGAAACAGCTGTCCTGGGCTATCACTTGCAAGTAATATAAATAAGTAGTATATTTTTATCAAAGTCTACCTGTTTTTTATTATTACTCTTAAACACATATAATATGTGATACGATAAATTGATTTTACTATAACTTTATATTTTTTTTGTATTTTTTTTATAATCATTAAATATTACCATATAGAGAAAATTGTGGAGAGAGTTATTTGTTTCTTAAAACTTTACTTTATTATTTCTCTCAAACAGTCACTACATGCGCCAAATCTTGGAAGCGCTGCGCTACTGTCATGATAGAGGCATTGTACATCGCGATTTGAAGCCCCATTGTGTTCTCCTAGCAAATAAGGAAAACTCAGCTCCGGTTAAGCTCGGTGGTTTTGGGTTGGCAGTGCAAATTGATCCTCAAACTGGTCTCATTCCTGGAGGTAATATTATTAGCCAACACGTGACTGGTTATAATTTACAAAAATTGGTGTATTTTTATTTATAATAAGCCGACACCAAAATATCTTAGAAGACCATAATTAGTATCAAATTTCGACAATTGCTTTATAGTCAAGTAATAGTATTTAATGTAAACAACATAATTATGGTTTACGTTAATAAAATCGAATTTAGGCAAGTCAACAGAGATTACCCTTTGTATATTCTCAAGAAAATCAACTTTTTATATTTTATTTCATAGATATAAAAAGATAATAATATGGGATACCTACTACAGGTACTTAATATTTATATTCCGATATTGTCTTCATTAAAAAATTGTAATACAATTATAAATTATATTTTAAACATAAATTTTTTTAATTGTTTTGACAATTTTTCATGTTAGATAATCTTAATGAATGGCAATGGTCTTAAATACCTAGTGCTAAGACTAAAGTTAGCTTAACATTTGAAGTAACTTGTTCGTTAAAAACTGAACATATATACTACTATACAGAGGAGAGCTTAGAAAGAGACGAACATTTTTATTTAAAGAATTTCAATACTGCGCATTCGTTCTCAAGTGACATTTTTCCACATTGACATAGTCATTAAATGTTTTTTTTAAATGAACGAACGAATACAGATAGAATTAAGGTATTTTACTGTGAAACCTTTTGCTATTTATCTAGAATGCTTATAAATTCCACATCATGGAAACTTTTATACATAAACCTCTCGTACGCGGTTTGATGTACTAAATATATTGTCACAATTTATTCTTTTCTACATTGAGTCGTTTGCTACGAGATAATATGTACAGCCTATCAATTTTCAAACTTCTTCCTTTTTCTAACTTGGAAATCGGAAACGAAATAAAACAATATTGGAATATGATCCAAGTTATGTCTCTTTATATTATTATGATAGTTTCTAAACCTCTTCTATATGTTCAACTACCGAATTTACATAATTATGCTTAAAGAAGATGAATTTTGGAAATTATACAGACATTTCATTTAAATCATGGCAATATTCATTTTAGCTCCTCCTTTAGTAAGAGTTATTCCGTTATTTTATTTGGGGATAAGCAAACTGTATAAATTCGATAAGATACATCTTGTTAATCGAGTTTGTACAAGGCGATGTCACGCGCTACTCATCCAAAGTATCTCTCCATTGATATATTTATCATTCGTCGGAACTTCAGTGTTATTTTGGATGGTTTCTTTTGTCTGGTTAAAATGTTCAATAAATAAAGTTTCGTGACTTGAAAATACAATTGGCATGAAGACTCTGGTGTTTTCTGCATGTTTTTGTACCTACGTACCTTGAATGAAATGTTGACTATTAGTTTGGATTTGGTTCTGAATAGTAATTATTCCCAACCAGATAGTCAAACTATTAATCTGCACGCGATTTATTAACACATTCTCCTTGAAGAACAGAGGAAATTACGAAGCATAGCATACATAGGTATTTAGTTGGAAATCGAACTATATAGGTTATCATCATATGGAATGAAATTTATTTAATAGAAATGAAATTACAAACTACATATACCTAACTGTTCCTCTTGTTGATAACGAACCTGGTTGAATACGACAACTTTCTGGTTTTTCCTTAATGTAGGAATAGATTTGTTTTTTATTTGGTTAATGAATAAATCTTTCTTGTAAAGACTAATGGGCTGAAACTATAGCAGACCTTTGATTATCTTCTCACATCATATTACCCAATCATTAACATTGTTGACGTGGTCAGAATTGGAGTCATCTGGAGGCGAATATACTTACTTATCCTGATAAAAAACCATGGTCGAGAAGATCCGACATGACCAAGAAAAGCCAGAAACCTGCATTGTAAGTAATGTGATGAACCATCAGAAAGTATTGAATGTCTGTTATGGTTCTATGAGTTTTATAAAATGTTTTTCGTCATTACTTTCTAATTTAGAAGAATGGCCTTAAATGTACGTGTGGCCTTACTACTTGTTTAGTTGTTGTCACTTTAAAAAAATCTGCTGTACGGATAGACTGTATACAGGCAGGAGAATCTTTGGACTTTGCAAATGCTGTCGTAATTAGCGGTTCTGTGCGATTTTATATTTGCGATTTTAATTCCTCAACCTTGACAACTCACCGAGGTCTAAAGCTCTTGTCCTAACGAAAGTTACGATATATACAACAAAAATAAATAATTGATAAAAATTGGTATTACCTTCACAAATGTTTGTCTTATGAGCCAGTCAGATATTATAAGTTAGTATCTAAAATATTTAGAGATATAGATTATCCAAGCAGGTTACCTACATATTTGGTCTATATTAGTGGGATACAAGTTGGAACCACCACCAATCTATATGAAAATCTATGTTTTACTTTGTCATCTTTTCTCCTAATAAATTCTTATGAGAAATAACTTAATGTAGTTGACCGGGTGATAGACACATATTGTTGCTTAGAACTGAAAATTGAATAACACCACTGTGAAAATAGAGGTAGCAATAGCAAGATCCTTGTCAGCTAAAGCTTTGATCGCATTCTGATCTATTGTTATCTATGAAGCCTAGAGGCGGGTACCCATATGGATCTTGCATAGTTATTTTAAAGCTAAAAGCGCGTTTGAACCAACAGGACAAAGAAAGAGAGAGCCGAAATTGATTCCACACAAATTTCTGCTTAGTTTTGTTTTGTACATTTATTTTATTTATTGTTTCTGTCCCAGAGATAATAATAACATTTCGATTTTTATTCGTATCTCTAAGTCGATTTCTTTTGCTCTGATTTTGTTTGACAAATTCAATTTGTCATTTTGTGGTTTCCTGTAAACGATTTACAAAGAGGAGGAGGAGGTCTTTTGAATAATGGTGATGTCGATTTTTTCTGAAATCTAAAATTTTCAATTAGGTACTTTGTTATTTAGTTTTATGTGATTGCTGCCCGGATTCTTTTTTGTTGCCACTATTGTAAAAGAATTCAACTTACTTTAAATAAGTTAAAGTTATTTGGTTATTTGTTTGTTAATAATAAATGACACAACATTCTAGTTTATTATTCTTTCTCTGATAATATCCATCAACACTTTTTTTTACTATTTTAATGAAGTCAATCTAATTATTATTAATGTCCTTTAATTAATGTTGCGCTATCAGTCTTTTTATTAATTTATTAGATACCTAAATAGCTGATGTATAGCTACGCAAAATATTGATTTTGTTCTGTGTTATTTAAAGATTTTGGACTAGATTAGTTTTTACTCCTTATTAATATTGTTTAAACTTTGAGATATTGACATTAACCAAAAAGTTTGTAATAATAAAAATGATCTGAAGGATATCAGTCTAAAGAGTACCTACCTACTTATAGTTTGTTAAGTAAATTTTATCAAAACTTATACTTAGGGTACCGTTGGGGACTTACTTGTTTCCCTTACTGCTTAAATAACTGAAACTGATTACAAGCCAGTAAAATCAATAGGATAATCGAACACTCACGCATTGAAAGAGAGAGAAAGTACACAATATTATACTTTTGTATATTTAAAAAAACATTTAACAATATAATGATGCAATTAAATATGTGTATTCTGTAATTTTAAAATTGGCTATTTTGTTTATCAAAAATGCATCTAGAGCGTTCTTAAAATAAGACAATTAGTATTCCAAACATAAAATAATCACAAATACATTTTATGTATATAAGATTGGCCACAAAGGCTCAAAAGATGGATAGATTTTCAAAAACGACTTTTAGAATAAGTTGAAATATTGGAATTAAACTATGGCTTCTTCTTCTTCTTCAAGTGCCATGTCCGGTGAGGATGTGGGCGGCCATGGCTTTCCACAAAATTCGATCCTTCGTTGCGCACAAGATTTGCCTCTTGGAGATGGTCTTGTTCGCCTGTATTGTCATCCACTCGCTCAAACTTTCACAAGCCTCTTCCTCTGCCTCTTTTCCCATCAACACGACCAGTCAACGCCAGATTCTCTATGCCCAGAAATTTTAATTGCCTCTTTCGTATAGATTTAATCAATGTCCTTGATTTTCCTGCTCTTCGTAGCACTTCAATATTGGGTATGTGCTCTGTCCAGCTTATGTACAGCATCCGCCTGAACAACCACATCTCAGTTGCCTCAAGTCTCCGTTCCATATTTGCTGAGATGGTCCAGCACTCGCTAGCGTACGTCAGATTTGTTGGTTTTGCTCTATAGGCAGATATTTCTGTTCATAGAGATGTTATTTTTTAAATTTTAGACTTGGCAAAGTCGAAAAATGCATAATAGATATTTAATACCTATAAGAAAAGGGATCAATTAGCTTATTGTACTTATCATTTAGTACTTTTAAATTGTACCCTCACATTGAACTAAAGTAAGTATAACTATTTTTGCCTTTGTTAGCTCTAAAAAAAAATTTTATTTATGTACTAAATTATCTACTTTGTAACAACCATTTAAAAGCTAATAATTTAATTTATTTTGTGTTTGTTTTGAATTTGATTTTGGAAGAGCTAACCATCTTTTGAACCTTTTCGCCAATCTATTTCATTCATTTGTGTGTTTTAGTTGTAACTTAGAATAAAAATCACTTTAGATTACTGGAAAGCTCTTTAAATGTGATTTGTAAGAAAAACTCTTACTCGATATATTAGACGAAGTTGTGTGTAATTTCAAAAATGGCACATAAAAGAAACCATACACACTAAATGTAATTTATTCGGTATTGAGAATTTAGTTTTCGTTGTTTCATTTAAAATATGCTACTAACTATATCAACAAGACCAATATGCCAAGTTTTAGTAAAATCGATTCTTAGTTTGGGTACCATTGCACTAGTTGATTGGATCGAGTTAATGGCTCATTTCATAGTCTTACATTGATGCCTAAATTAAATTGCAGGTATGGTTTTATAATTAAAAAATTGTCAACTTTTTATCCATTCTCTTCATATTCGGTAGGTTTATAAAAAATATTACAAAAAAGTACGGAAACAGTAATATGCATAAAAAGAAAATATGAATTGGTAAGGATGATTAAAACATTCCTACCAGCAAGTGATCGACAGTCATGGGCGTCATTGTGACTACTAAGTCACTTCCCCTTTATGAGAACGCGAAAACGGCCCTTTTCAGGGCTAACCACTTGTTGATTGATGCTTTCAAATGATAAACATTCACTAATTATGCATACATACAACAACAAGAATATTAAAGAAAAAATAAATACCAAAAATGCAATTTCTGCAGGTGTTATGGGTTCTTTTTTCCAGCCCTGTAGTTAAAGTACAGATGGTTACATCAATGCATACATTGAAAAAAAGAAGTATTTTTTGTTCACTCATACCTACATGAATTCGAGTTAAAACCTTTTTTTCTCGTCTATAACTTTGTTTTGACCAATAATATTTAAATGAAACTACATATTCATTGTTTTAGGAGCCTATATCTGAAGTTTACTTAATAATTTATGTAATAACATCAAACAAGTTTTTTACTTTTTATATATGCATTGATGTATCCATTAAGTTAACTTTAACCAAAGTTTATTCTGCATGTACATTTATTTTAAATAATGGTGATAAAAGAAAGCAAACGAATGTTATTAAAATAGAATTCCAACATTGCATTGCTTATAAAAACTAATCATTTATTGTACATTATTATTTTAATTTTACTTTCATTATATTTAGTTAACTTCATACTTAAAAAAATTACTATAAGATGAAATTGACGGACCTAGGAATGAACACATACAGAAACATAAATGGAAAGAAAATCAACCATTTTTCGATAAAATTACGTAAATTAGGATAAATTTAACACTGTCCATACAGTGATTAGTTTTGTTTGTAAGGTGCAAATTTGGAACATGATATTCATGATTAATATTATTGTACAATAATTTCATTTACTCTTCTTTTAGTTCAGCCAGGCTTTAGCACATATTTTTTCTTGCGTTCTTTAAAAGATGTTACACGTTCTTGGAAAAGGAAAAAAGTAACCAATACGAGCTATTTTTTGGTTTACTAATTTTACAATTATTTTTCCTTTTTATTAAAATGTTGACTTTTTTAATAATATCATTTTTATAAAAAGAAGAATTAATTTTAAAATTAGTAAAAACAAAGATGGTAAGGTTACTTTTTTCCCAGATTTTAACGTTTATTTGAACTAAAACCAAAGTACAAGGTAGAATTCATCAGCTTTAAAAAAAGTTTGTTTCAAGTTTTTGTTGAATCTCCAACCTAACTTTAAGTATCTATTTGGTGGGTTTTAATCTGTTTATATCCATATTTTCTAACTTTCGTTAATTATAAATTTGTTTTTAACTACGTATGTACTATTTTATAGTTTTACTGTTGTCGAACTTTTTAAATTTTATTTTGAAGGTCGAATTGGAACTCCTCATTTTATGGCGCCTGAAGTAGTTCAAAGATTGAACTACGGCAAACCCGTTGATGCCTGGGGTTGTGGCGTTCTTCTGTTTATTCTACTAAGTGGATCTTTGCCATTTTATGGCACCAGGGACACTTTGTTTAGCCAAATAATTGCCGGAAGATATCATGTAAGATTAATATCATTTTTATTTGTATGGCATACACATTTGGTTACAAGAAACGTTATTTCTTAATAAATGAAACATTATGCCCATATTCATTAAAATTTATTGATGTTGAGTATGTTTTGATCGAGAGAGGTACCTCTGATAATTTGAAAGGATATATTTTGGTTTTATAAATTTGCGACAACAACAAACATGCATAAATAGAAAATAATCAATAAAAATAATAATATTTCAGTAAAATGAATCCAAATAGAAATTAAGCAGAAAACATGCGCATTGTAGTACCTATCTTGCTGTATTTGTTTGAAATATTGACTTCAAAGACATCGTTTTTCTTGGTCTGGGTACGTTACGTTTTATGTTGAATTATAGTTTGGTGGGCCAATAGTCTGGCTAAATGAAGAGATTCCTACAAGTCTGTGTTCTTTGTGAATAGTATTCTGTTGTTATATCCCAGGGATCCCATCTGAGCCCGTCTTTCTTTAGTCAGAATTTTTTAATTAAAGATAGATATTTGTATATGGAATAGACATAATCAGTAGGTAGATATAGTCATGATGTATTGCTGGTATAATCATGGTATTGGAATATATTATGGTTTTTATGGATCATTTTCTAATTCGATTTCCTACCTTTCTCGTAAACGTGTACTATATATTAGTTGTTACGCAGTAATTATAACTAATAAAACGAATTTAGTCAGTTTGTGATCCAATTTTATTAGTCTATTTGTTAGTACTTATTTAATAGCACAAATTTTTCTTAACTAAAAGTAATAAATTATTTGTAACATTATTTTACACGATGATATTTCCATTATACCTACCAAATAAAACAACAGTTATTAGGTTTCAATTATTTGTAAATTTGATAGCAATAGTTGTAGGATTTCCCTTGTGAAAGTATCTTAGTACTACGGGACTCGACACTGTACATACAGGACACTAGATAGGTGTATTCTATCGTGTTTTCAATGGGAATTAATTTTTCTATAGGATGTCTGTTCTTTATGAATCCAACCTTCATCACAAAAAAACAAAACTAGTCTGTTATTATCAAGGGATGCATATTTTTATTAATTATGATGATAACATCACAATGCTATTTGTTCGAATTAATTGGATGTATTTTATCAGGCTTAGATATACTTCAGATAGTTTGATAAATTAATGAATAGTTGATGGATAATTTTAGTACTATTAGTATGTTTTTGATTTACTTAATTAATACATATTAAAATGATAGACATATGATTTATTTAAATAAATAAATAGACTTTTTATATTTATCGTTTAGGCAAAGCTATTTCTGCTAATTAATAATATCACAAAAATGTCCAACAAATTGGAATATTTTGGTTAGTTCTTTACTTGCATATTTGTAATTTACCAAACTAACTCAATAGGTAGATATTAATCACGGTTTTTTTAAATTATTCAACATTGAAAGATTGTTCAAATTATTTTATGTTAATTTAACATTTTCTAAAGTCGTTCCATTTTCTGATGATCAATCTAAAGCCGTTAATTTACTTTTAAATTGAAGTTGGAATCTACATAAATAATAAGGCTTTTAATTGTATTTTCTTCTTATTAAAAGATGTTAATTATTTTAACCAGAAGAATCGTTTTTCAGGAAATTGTAATCATCTTAGATTTATATAAACCACGGATATTCTTACCAAGCTATTTTAATTGTGAATGAAAACTATATATGTATAATCTGTAGATATATAAATTTGTACAAACTAGAAAATATTGATTCAACTTAAATTCGTTTTGAATTGTAGAATTATAGAATGGAGATAACATAGTATTGAATTGTGTACTATTTCTAAAAGCACAAAAATCATCAATTTCTTTGTTTGAAGAAATGGTTTGCCTACTACTTTATTGAAAAAGGGCAGGGTTATTTTATTCTTAAATGGTTAACCCTATGTAGATAATCGTTTTGTTTACAGAAGCCTATGATATTGGGGATGTGATGGTCACCCAATTGCCTTAGGATTTCATAATTTCCCTGGATGGATTAGTTTAAATTTGATAGACGGAAACCTTGAAAAGATTTTGCTATAGAAAAGATATTAAAAAATCGACAAGGGGACAAGCCGGTTGATGACGCCATCAAGTCAATATCAAACTTGGCCCGTTTGATTAAAAATCCACATATGAACTTAGTAATATGTACGAATTCATAACGATTTTTTAAATATATTGATATCTATTTTGGCAAAAAACAACAATATTTTTAACTCAAATCACTTAAATGGATTTCAAAATCCGAAGGAAACGCTCAAAATTGGCTCTAGAATTTGTGAAGTAGGTATTACAAAATTGGATGCTTGATTTTCTGGAATCTGAACTATGAGGGTTACCACATACATACATATATTTTTCAAAATGGTTTATTTATTAGTTTCCAGGTCATTTTATGCTTTGGAATGATTTTATTTACTAAAATTAAATTTGAGAAAAAAAAAGTTTTGAGCATTTTGATTCCCCTTCAATTATCTACGAAGGATTAATTTTCCAGTCGTATTCTTGACACCCCTTAGATAGGTATGTATTAAAATTAACAAAAACTAACTGTAAAAGCAACTGTAGGAGTCTTAGTAGATATCATAGCAATTTTAAATTTTTATATTTATTAGCATTTTTAAATACTGCTAGGTACATAGCAAGGTCACTTTCTGTAAATATGTTTTGACAGTAGACAATTTAAAAATAGTAAATAGCAGATTCATTTTTGTTGTTGGTAGAGAATCACATTTCAAAAGCTAAAACAGTAATATTTGGTATCACAATCAATCATTGTATTGCATATTTTTTTCTGCGAAAGTTTGAATATCCGAGAAGTAGCTAACTATTATAAATGCTAGTGAAGCGAACCAACACTTTTAGAGCTATGTTTTATAGCTAGTAAAAGAATGATTCTACCTTTGCCAAACTCATAATGAGCTACGAATAATTAGTTTTAAAATTAAGGTGTAAGTATAGTCAGAATTCTTTTTTTTTGTTTTAGGGCCAGCGGTATTAGGTTCCCTGCTCTTTTTCACTTGAATAGATACCCACATACTTTTAATTAGAGCAAGTTATTAAAATATATAATTTTGGTTCGGTGGACTGCTAATTTTCTGATTAGAAATAATTATTATCAGCTATCTTATTAAAGGGTAATTATAGTTTAGCCATTGATAAAGTAACAAATTTATACTCGTACATGCACACTTGTTCTCTGTGACTGTTTTATAATTTATTGATTTCTTATAATGTTTCATCCTGATATCACTAGTAGCTTTTGATATTTGGGTCTATAAAATTTTTGCATTAGTAAGGGTAGACTGAAATATAATATTCATAAAATAACATTAGGTACAATAACCTTATTAGCCATATAGAAGTCATAATAAATTTATATGTTTTTTAAGGTTTATCAAATAGTACATATACAATTCTATGCTTTTAATAGTTTTCCATCAAACCTTTTTTATGTTTATGGTGTGGAGTTTAGTTATGTTATACAAATATAAGTAAATTATATCAATAAATGTAATTCATTTATTTCTAAATTTAATTACTCTTCTATTCATTATTTTAATGTTTCTCTGTTACACAAAGATAGTACACAATTTGGATATTAAATTAGTTGTATCTACCAGGAATTTTGGCTCATTATGTATGTATATAAAATTATTTATATTTACTTTTATTATTATGTACACTTAATAGCGTTTTAATTATTTATATTCAAATCTGAATACATTGTTGACTATCTGACAGATGAAGTCCCAGGTCTGGTCCCAGATTTGTCCACAAGCTCGGGATCTAATTGTCCGTCTAATGGATATTGATCCCACTTGTCGTCTTACTGTCAGCGAGGCACTTCGTCATCCTTGGATCTGTCAGAAGACTGTTCCTCCCAAAACACACTTGCACGAAACAGTTGAAGAAATGAAAAAATTCAATGCTAGACGAAAGCTTAAGGTTGGTTGTATTGACTTTTTCTTTATGTTGTAATGTGTAGTAAGTATAATAATTTTTAATGTTATTAAAATTTTCATTTATATTGAAGAGGTACTTACTGTTTAACTTGTATTTTTACCACTGCTTTTGCCATAGTTTTAATTATAGCAGAAATCCAGTTGGTTGTGCAGAAAGATAATTAATGAAAACACAAAGCAACATTAATTATACATACAATGCCAAATGTACAAGGTTCAAATCATGAATATTAATAACGACAGTATTATATGCTTAACATAAGAATGGTTTTTGTAGTTCTATTTCTACCATGTCTATCATGATTATTTCTGGTAGCAGGTTTGACCCAAGTGAAACCACAACTACATAACATGATTTAACAAGCTGATTGTCTATAGACAATTTGGTAGGAATTATATTGTGCCTTTTTTACATATTGTATTGATATTGTATTGTGTTTTAAAATAGGGTGCTGTGATGGCTGCGGTTTCAAGTGCTAAATGGTCCGCCTTCTACGGTGATCCTGCGGGAAGTCCGAACGAATTAGAAGATTTCATGGACCTTGACGAGGATGATGTCACGTCTGCAGGTATGAGCGTACAAATTTACTACTGCTATGAGCTTATTGGGTAATCTTGAAGTACAGCTTTAATATTTAAAAGATCGGTCACATAAGTTTTATCTATCCATGTTATTAGGTGCTGTTAGTGCGGTTCTGGATAGTTTAGAAGAGATGCAATGCTTGACCGAATGTACAGAAAAGGACTTGGATTTTCTCCATTCAGTATTCCAGGATCAACAACTACATTCTCTTTTAGAGGTAATGTATTGTGTCGTGTTTATAAAATAAATAGCTAGAAAGTATGTAATACATAGAATGAACGAACAGAAACTATTTAAAATTATAGAGGATGATACAAATAACTTTGTAAATTGCTTCGATCATGAAGTTTAGAATGTTCACTTATAAAAGTATAGATTTGTATGTAATAGAATAGTTCATCAACTATTGCTATTATCTGCACAATTTAATTGTTCTTTAGTGTGATTTAAATGGTTTTATTTGCGTTTATGTAATAAAGTCAGGGTACTACATATTCTATTCTATTTTAGTATAGTCACCTAGAATTTCCTTTTTTGTATTAATTCATGTGTTAATTTCTTTTTTTTAAATCAAATATCTAAAACTTATTACCACAAAGTAAAGACTTGTTTCCAGCTTTTTAACGCCTTAGTTGTTCTCAATTCATACATATTTAAAAGCTGCATTTTATTTCCATGTTCACACTATGTTTTGCGTCAATAGCTACAAGTATGTGTGTGTGTGTGTGAGAGAGAGAGAGAGAGAGAGAGAAAGAGAGGGCACACTAAGCAATGTTGACTTTCCATAGTTTGATAAAGTTTAATTAAGCTGATATTTTAAAAATTAAACACAAAATTGTAGCAATTCTATTTTTTTAAACCCAATTTGTTGTTAAAGCAGTGTTAACTCTTGTAGGCGATTTTAATGCCTGTTGGACTTAGGGGGGGGGGGGGCAGTGAGTTGTAAATAGAAACCAAAGCCGGTTAAAATATATCAGAACACAATTCAAACACAACATCATTTGATTAATTTATGTTTCAACTTTAATAATAATTTTTTCTAATTGATGTGACTTTTTCAATTTGATAATTTATTTTAAGTTCGTGTAATAAACAAGTTGACCTAGTTTCCAGATATATAGCAATTTTCTGTATAATTTTATATCTAGTTAGAAAATAATTTTCTTTGTATAACTTAATTTTTTTACACTCATCTCTTTGAAACTTTGTAACTGGTAGGTGTATCAAATTGTAGATCTAAAGGTTCTAATAGAATTTAACTTATAATTGTCATGTGGAAAAGGATTTAGAATAATATCAAAACCAAAATGGTGTTCTTAATTGTTATTTTTGTATCACTTTGTCTGATCATGACGTTCGGAACGTTAAAACATGTTACGATAAATAATTATCAACAATGTTTTCTTTTTTGGTAAAATTTAAAATATTCCGGAAACCTTTTTCTTATCAACTAAAATGAATGTATTTTCCATGCCACGCTGGACTTACGAAATTAGAAGCAACACGTTTGAATAGAAAAGCCATAACATACATACAAATGAATAAAAGATAAAATCCCTTGTTACTCTTATTAAATAATTTACTCGCGTATGTTTCAAAATTTAATTTATTTTTCTTCACACAGTTATTTGGGTTCGTAGTTTAACAGAGCAAGTCGATATTTATAGCTGTGTGTCTGCTTGAAAGAACAAAAAAAATATTTCTCATAACTATGTTTTTACTAAATAAATAAATGATTGCTTAGTAGGTAACTCTTAACTTTATCAATGATTCATAATAATTAAAATGAAAGGAAATAGATTAAAATTAGATTGTCATGTTCTAAATTAAATGAAACGTCAATATTATTGCATATGTATACTATAAATATTAATACTAAATAAAAGTTAATATTAATTCAACTTATTCGCTTTAACAAAATATATTTATGCGGATAATTTGAGTTAGTATTATGAACGGTGAAATATAAAATTAGTCAAATTACAATTTTTTCTATTTAGAAGCTTTAGGTAATAACTTCCGAATTATATTATCAAGTTTTTATTTTTAAAATTCCGTTATTGTAAATGTGCATATTATAGAAAAATATGAAATTCATGATTGTTTTCATACAGCAATAAATTTATTACAATTGATCAGTATCGTTACTACTACTGCTGTAGTAGTACATATTTTTAAAAATTTAGTTGCTATTCAATATTATTGACATAATTTCGAAGTATCGCAGTTAAAATCAAAGCTTATATGCGTATTAGTAAGTACACATATCAAATGATCTTTTACTTTATCACAATAGGTACATTGATGTTTGTGGGTCTGATTAATTTGAGGTGCATGGTGAACGAATGACGCGTTTATGTATCCTGCAATACTCTTGCATTTGACGATTAGTTGCGTACTTATAACACACTTTTCGATCACTACAAGGCAGTGGACAGTGGCAAGTTCTACATCCGTCATAAAAGTGGGCGCATGGATGCCTGGAACATATTCTAGCTGGTGTTCTGACGCACCTTCTGCTTACATTCCACCCTCGACCCCATCTCAGCAACCGCTCGATTTTGAGCCCGATTCTTTGACAGACTCTTAGTTCCTTGCGAGTAACAGCTCTTGGGCAATTAGGTGATTGTGTACATTCTGCAGGATCACTATTTCTTCTATTTCTCTACAAAGAAATCAGAAGAACAAATTGAAATTACAATCTTTTTTTAATCAATTAATTTTTATTCACCAGCAAAGCCACTACGAGACCGGTTTCGACCTTTTTGGGTCTCATCAGTCGTAGGTAGGCTCGAACCTGGACTGTCAGCGTACTGGGCGAGTGCCTTACCCACTGAGCTATCCAGGCTGCTGGTGAATCGAAGCACTAAGTTGTGATTAAAAATTAATTGATTACTTTACAGGTTGTAGGAACACCTTCTACTTGACAATATAGATAGACTAATGTCGCAATGATAGACTTGGATGGTCATCACCTATATCTGATTCTTCTTGTAGTTACAAGTGGAGTAAGTACATGATTTTACATAACTGTTGATAGCATTGTCAATATCTACTAATTTTTACAGAGCATAGAGGTGCCTGAGAATTAGTTAATAATAGATGGATTATAATTTCATTTTTTAACCTGAAGCAAAATCTCTTAGTGTTATAAGTATGAAAGTTTCAATATTCTTCAATTTCACACAGAAAACTAAAGAAGATTGGAGAAAAAACTGACATATTCGGCAAATCAAATGAATGCTACTTCTTATGTTGAGAACGTTTGCCTTCGCCTTTCTTTGTTTTGAATTTGCCTCTCATTTCGCGTAATCTCTGCATTTCTTCTTTGAAATCAGCATGCTCGTCACGATATAAACCATGATATCGTGTTATTTTAGGCAACAAGTGCATTTCCTCCCTTGGAAGATACCTGAGAAGAAAAAATTAGAAAACTATTATGCTCGGCTAAAAATGAAGGTATTTACAATAAACAGAATCAGGTTATAAAATTATATCAGTTGACAAATTTCTAAGAAAATGCTATCTATACTAATGTGAAATTATCGTAGGTTTTGGCCTAATAAACCTTCGTTGCTTAAATTTCTCAGCCTAATGTTACTTATGAATTTATTTCTAGGTATATGCAAGTAAACAAAGTTCTTTTTTTCGTGTGCTTAGTAATATTGCAACATTAACTTTATTATTAATAAAAATTACCTAACCAAACTTTGTGACTTTATCGGTAAAACTAAACAGAAAACATTGTCTACCAGCCGCCAGATAACAGTACTCTTTAAACTAATTTTTATGCTTTATAATCAGTGTCCAATAAATATCCGTACAGCACGAGGAATTTTCAGATGAATTGGAAAATCTATTTGAAAATTAAATATCTCTTGGCTTTATTATCAAGAAACTTTATAATGGTAGCTATTTATTGATGCATATTGATTATTCTGTAATTAGTAGTTACAAGTTCTAAATAAAATATCTAAGAATTATAGGACACATGGTACAACGAATGTTTCAATTTCAAGAACCTGCTTTGACAGCGTGAGTGCCTTTTAATAAAAAAACAGGCTTCCAAAACTTTTTTGTCAATATCTTCAACTTTTTCTCTTCTTATGCAAAATTAGCAAACTTTCTTAACTTCTATGCTTCACTAGCCAAACAAGAAGAATACGGATTCACAATCTCGCCAAGAAAAAGTTTTGAGAATAGGACCAAGAACGATAGTAGACCTGGACTTTGCAGATGACATTGCCCTCCTCTCAGACACCACTGCTAAGGCAAATGAACTTCTATCAGCTGTTGAAACAGAATGTGAAAAGATAGGACTAAGGCTGAATGCAAAGAAAACAAAAGTGATAGCCT
>JAUYWI010114751.1:0-10677 GCA_034780595.1 Parotoplana pacifica
TTAAGCTATCAAAAATAATGAATCGACACACTTATGTTAAATTTCAATTGTAGGGTGGCAATTCTTTTTGCTCTTGAGTGTATTTGGGTTACTTTAAATAATAAATTTCCTCATAATTTTAAATTTCACATAATTTAATTATTAAAAAAAATAGCAACCTGAATCAGATTTGAACATGTGACCCAATGATTGGAAGTCAAACACACTAACCACTACACCAATAAAGCAGATACTGAAACAGAGTTTAACAAGCAACTTTGTGTGATATTATCCTGCTGCTGTATAACTGCCTGGGGGTTCTCTAGACACTAATGCTGCATGACCACCTGGTGGTTCTCTAGACACTAATGCTGCATAACATTTTTTCAAACACTGCTTGCAAATGGTTGACAAGCATTGTTTTGTGTTGTTTGTTCATTCTCTGTGACACAGTAAAAACACTTTTAACTTAATTATAGCAAATGAACACCAGAAATCCGCCCATAATTTAAGACTAGGTTAAACTATTACATCAAAATGAAAATGTCAATTCGTTTGGAGTAAATAATAGGTTTCATTGAAAGAAATTAACAATAAATGTTCTTCATTTAAGGCTGGTTTATTTTTACAAGTCAAATTTTCATATAAAAAAATCACATATTATAATTATAGAGGAATAGCTCTTACTTGCGTAATCGGCGGTCTCAATCTCTTCAGAACTAGAAGAATCATCGCAAATTTCTTCCAATGTACTTCCTGGGTCAAACTGTCGCTTCAGGTACAATCCTCTAACCTTTACCGCTTTTCCCGCCATGGGGTGGTTTAAATTGAGCTTCGAATACTTTGAATTTACATAGTAAAACAATTTTTATGAAAAAACAAATAAAAAATCCGAAAACACAACAACCGAAACAAAGGAAAACTACTTTGTAACATATATTAATCTCAAAAGCGAATTTTGTTGCCAAAATCATAGAGGACATCTATCGAAATCTTTCGTAGGACTTTCGAAAGATCAGAAATATATTCCTTTAAGCCATCTTTGAAATCCTACAGATATCTTTTAAAAGATCTTATAGGATCTGTAGGAAACCTGTAGGATTGGTAGGATCATTAGGATATCTGTAGGATCGGTAATAATAATAATAATCGTTTATTTTATTCATAGTACAATTGTAATAAATTTATACAATTAAAATATACAGTATTTAGTACAGTGAAAAGGAAAATCAAAGCCTCTTTCGAGATCAAGCCGATGATTTACAGGTGTGCATTCGCCTGTTACTATCTCCATCGTAAAGTTTTTGACAATAAGATGGTTTGAAAGGGTGTAATTTCTCATTATTCGATGAACACTTGATTTGGCATACCCAGTTGCATCAGCTATTAAACGATGAGAAGTTGTTGGGTCATTTTGTACAAGCCGCAAAACATTTTCTTTGTTTTCTGGTGTTGCTGCTGTTAATGGTCGTCCTGATCTTGGACGATTAGCAACCAAATTACCAGTTTCTAGAAATTAGAAACACTAGCTGCAGGGGCTTCCTCATTGTACTTCTCGTAAAATAAACGTCTAATTTCTTCCCGATTATCATGAGCAATCGCCCAATCATTTAGGTACCACAGATAATTCTGTCATGAAAAGTAGAAATCGCGTAATTTTAGTTAGTTTTGCTGTAAAATAATCGAAATTGCAGATAGTCTAACTGTAACATTGCAGTTACCCTCTTTTTTTGCATTTCATGGCAAGAATCTGGTGATCATACGTTGTTTCGAAGTCAAATTTGGACAACAGCGGCGATTTTAATCATGTTAGGCCTAGATAAAAACAATCTGAGAAAAATAATTTGAAATTATTGCAAAGCTAAAGTTCAACTTTGCTATTCCAGGAAGATATTCAAAATGTAGCCCATTTTCATAAGTCATAATACACTCAACAAGGCTTGCTAGCTCAAATGATTTATCGATTTATTATAGTGCCAAAACAAGAACAAGTTTTAATGAAATTATAAAAGCAACTTTATTTTTTAAAGATTAACAAAAATAATAGGAAAAGAAATTATGGGTCAATATCATACATAGCAAACCCCAACGTTCCAATAATGTAGATATTATGTACCCACCATGTAATCGCACAAACTTAATACATATAAAACAAAATGTAATGAAGTTTGAACTCTTAAAAAGCTGAAGTTAGTTTCAGATACAGAAAGTTAGATAAGTTTGGAATGTTCTAACTACAGCGAAACTAAAATTTGTAGAAGCACATAAATTACAATATTGTAAATTTGATTAATTCGAGGTCAACATTACTTTGGATTTACATTTTCCTTCAAAAATAAGAAGTTAGCAATTTGGAAAAAAATTATGTTGTAACATAAATCACTAGATATTGGTGTAAATCCTAATAAAGACTGTTAAATCATTTTGTTTAGTTCCGATACCGCTCTCTTTCTTATTTACAAAGTTAGCTGAATCAGCCATTTATAAACTACATACATAATTGTGTCTATCTTGATAAATAATCATTACCGATTCCACAAAAAACGTTTGCAGAGATTAGCATCCAGCCCAGGTTATACGTTTACATGCCTAATACTAGTTTCTGAGGAAGTCAAGTTTTCTAAATTTTCACCAATGCAAAACAATCGATCTTATAAATTTTCACTTGCACACGACCCACGGCATAAAACTATTTCCACAAGCCAGGGTTTATAATCAATTGAAAAATAAATCAATCAGTTGCTATCGATATAAAGTGACAAATTTAACATTTAATGGAAATTTCAGAATATTTTTTAAAAAATGCCTTTATAAAATTAATCAAGTTTAGCCCCAATCTAATACATTTTAGGTGTCGACATTCTAGTAGCCTCCCTTTGTTCAACTGCTTAGGAAATTTGCACCACACACTTAAAATCAATGGATTTTTTTAAACAGATCTCAACAACACTCTATTCTCCCTAATCAGTGCCCACAGCGCTTAGTTCATTTAGTATTGAAACCACTCTAATTAAAAATATTGTAGTTTGCTTTTTTTAGAAGTTTGGGATAATATTTAAAAAATAAAATGAAATAAATTTCTTTTTAACTACATTGAAATAACAACAATTTAATTTTGGTTTTATTTGACTCTCTTTCCTATTGAATGATTTTTGCCATCAAATTTAAATTTGGCCGTCAAGATCTTGTTTTACTCTCATAATTGCCATTGAATAGATTTTACACCACAGCTCGGGCTGATGTCCATAAACCTCCTTTCTAGTTGAAAGTTTACATTTTAAGCCATTTTAAAGATAGAACACAATTTAAATTTGACGGGAAAAAATCATCTAATCATCAGAGAGTCAACTAAAACAAGCAAAATATGATTTAAAGTGAACTGTTGTTTTAATAATATACGATTTCAGTTAAAACAGAAATTAACTTTATTAGTTTTTGTGTTTTTTCAACAATTATTCCCAACTTTTGGCCACGACAATAAGTAGCCACTACTTATGAGCACTATCAAATGACTGTAGGTAGCCACTACTTATGAGCACTATCAAATGACTCTGGGTAGCCACTACTTATGAGCACTATCAAATGACTGTAGGTAGCCACTACTTATGAGCACTATCAAATGACTGTAGGTAGCCACTACTTATGATCACTATCAAATGACTGTAGGTAGCCACTACTTATGAGCACTATCAAATGACTCTGGGTAGCCACTACTTATGAACACTATCAAATGACTGTAGGTAGCCACTACTTATGAGTACTATCAAATATTCCACTAGTCGATGATAAGTTCAAAGAGTGCCTCCCTAATCTGACACTCGGTACTAATTAAAGATGGCGGATTTGAGAGAACACAGCAAGAATATCATCCCAATACTTCTCATTAATTTACATATTATATATTTTAAAAACATAATAAATTAACTTATAATATAATACTTTTGCACTAAGTATCTAATAAGTTTGGTACATTGTAAAGCTAAGGGCTTGACAAAATACTTTTAGGTTTTTACAAACCAAATTTTCATCCCATTTGCACAGAAAAACAAATCTTTAGAAATTCTATTTATAGTCAGGCTTATTCTAAGTAATCACTAATTACGTATAAACCCAGAAAATTCCAGAATATAATGTCTGGCGCCACAAATAACACCCATTTTTGTCAAACTCCAAATAATGCCCAAAATAAATTATATGTACCTAAAAATAATCAATCATTTAACAGTTTTTTTTACTAAATGTAATTAATTCTCTTCAACCAAAATTCCCTCTTCTTTAAAATGCTTTATAATGTAAAAGAAAAAAATCATAAAAAATAATCACAGAAATCATGTCGTGATCTCCCAGATAATACTCGACAATTTATACAAAATCATTTCTATGAAATGAGTTTTAAATGACAACAACAGTTTATAATTGAGAATTGAAAGTTCAGAAGACAGAAAGTTAGTAATTGTAAAAAGAAAAATTAGAAATACACCACTGTCCAATACAGCCAGTCAAAATAGGTCAGAATTAAAGTCTACGATAGATAAAGAAGTTCTATGTGATATCTATTGCACAAAGTGTCACTTAAGCATCCCACTCCGCATCCTCCTCGGTCTTCTCAGGAGCCACAGGAGCGTCAGCTACGAATTTATCAACGGCACTGAGCAGACCACTTTCTTCCTCAACCTTGGGCTTCTGGCACGGATGCGGTTTCACCACAGCGCCACTACCGCCGGCGCTCTCCGAGTGGCCGTTGCTCCGAGCAACCGCTTGCTCTGGCGTATTCTGACTGGCTGTAAGCACTAACGGATTTTGATTGGTTGCGGAGGTAGCTCGACCCAATCTGGACTCCAAGTCGCCGATACGCTCGCCAAAAGTGGACACGACGCCCTCAATCGACTGCAGCCGATCCATAATGAGTTGCATGGATGCCATCAGTTCAGCGGGCATGGTGGCGCCGGCTGAATCCGCGGTCACTTGCGGTACTGGTTTTGGGTTGACTGGTGCGACTTTCTGTGGTTTTGGCTCTGAGTCGATAGGGGATTTCTAAAAGGAAAGAAAAACAAATAGTAAAACCAAGTGCAAAACTTTGTTGCCCAGCGCATTTTCTATAAGAACAAAAGGTTCATTCAGTACATGATAAAACGATTTTGGGGCACAAACTAGCATGGCTGCTGTCATTACGGTCAACAATATTCTTACATTGAAGTGAGATTTGATTACGATTAGTTGACATTTATTCACTACAAACTTTGACCAAAAAATCAACAAGTTACCAGTACGTCTACTACAATTCAAAATGCTCTATAAGAAATCTTATTCAATAAAATGATTACTGAACAGTCTTGGCCAGAACCTGCTTTGACAGCGTGAGTGCTTGTTAATAAAAAAACAGGCTTCAAATACGTTTTGTCAATATCTTCTACTTTTTCTCTTCTTAAGCAAAATGGCAAATTTTCTTCACTTTTATGCTTTGATATGAAATATACGAACATTTTAGATTGCTCAGGCTGTGATTATACCTGGCTGATGAGGCCCAACAAGGCCGAAACTGCTGTCCTGGGCTATCACTTGCGAGTAATATAGATAAGTAGTATATTTTTATCAAAGTATTCCTGTTTTTTTATTATTACTCTTAAACACATCAATCGGAACAGTCCGACCGGCAGAAATTAAATGTTGATTTTTTATGTCTGAATAATATTTTCATTGATATTTGAAGTTCTGTCACGTTGTCCTGACTGATACTATCAAACCTTTGGTGGGCGCGCTATTATGGTTCAAACCTGCTTGATGCCCTGATATGTCGAGCGAATCAACAGCTAACTAACTTCAGTTCAGAATATTCTCTTTCAATATTGCCATAAGCTTGTCGCTCTCGACTTCTAGTGACGTCCCAGACTACCCTTCTTCACCCAAAGGATCCAGCACAAGGTGCAGCAACTCCCCGAGTCTTTTTCCTGTGGCTTCTTTAGCTTCGTCTATCAACCAAGCCCCAGGTCTCGCACTTGCTGTCTGCCTTCAGAGATCCCTAACATTAGTTACTTCTCAATATTGTCGTCAATCTGCCACATTATGTGCCACATTCTGCTTCATGCTCCATTTTGCTCTACGCCGACATCTCTATGGCATCGATTCTTCTTCTGTCATCGTTCTTAGGAGTCCACGTCTCTGCAGCCTGAGCCACAACTGGAAAGCCGAACTTTGGTCTTTGTTTTTACATCCCTGTCTTTCCAGACTTTATCTTCTGTTTTCAGTGCCCCGAGGGAAGTAAATGTGGGGACTATTTCCTCTTTTTCGTTTTCCACTTTGTAGTCGGTTTTGGTTCTGTAGAAATGACTTTTGTTTTCTTGATGTTCCGATAGGGGCCAGCCTTTTCGCTTTTTTAAATTTAACTTTAAGGATGAATGTTTTGAGGTCAGTTTTCTTGCCTGCTAAAAGAGTGCTGTCATCGGAATTCCTGTGGTTGTTGATTCTTGTCGCACCACTTGGTATCCCTATGTTACTGTCTTTCCAAGATTTTCCCACAATAGAAGTTAAAACAGCAAGCAGAAAACTGAATGCATTACTTACCTAAGGGTTTATTTATTATGTCAGCCCGCGTGTCCCTATTTGTATCTTGCTGAGATTTTACTGAAATTATTTTTTGCTTTTAAGATTAATAATTTGTTTCCTTAGTAAGAAAGACTTATGCCGTGAAATTGTTTGTGATAGCAAATATCGCTGTTTTCAAAAATCTATATTTTAAAACAACCATAATAATATCTGCCAAATAGCTCCTGGATGTACCGAATTTGTGGGGATCATAAAAGTCATTTTTCTAATTAATCTATAGGTGGTTGGAAGAGTGCTGTCTCTAAAGGACTCGATTGTTTAGGTCGAAACGCCTTTAACCGAGTTAAAAGAAGGATTCACTGCTCATTTTATTTTGAACTGTCCTTGGCCTATTTCTTGTATGTATAGTAGACAGACTAAATGAACAATAGACAATGCCTTTGACTTTATCGATTTTTTAGAAAGGCAACTCGGGTGGTCCTCTTGTCAATATGGATGGCGAGGTGATTGGGATGAATGCGATGATGATGGAGCATGGCATTTCCTTCTCCATCCCCATCGACAGGATACAGCACTTTGTGAAATTGGCGCTGGAAAAACAAAAAAGTCTTCCTTCTTCGACAATCAAGTTAGTTAGCTGTTGGTTCGCTTTATGGACCCAGTGTCCAGGGGTTGGATTCATAAAAGCTATTTTTATTCGAAATAAGAGTGATTCCATTAGCAATGAAAACTAAAAAGTTGATCTTGCTACATTTAGTTTCTGTGTTCAAGAGTAATAATAAAAAAACAGAAATACTTTGATAAAAATATACTCCTTATTCATACTACTCGCAAATGATAGCCCAGGACAGCTGTTTGGCCTCATCAGCCAGGCACAACCACAGCCTGAGCAATAAAATGTTCGTATATTTCATATCAAAACATAGAAGTGAAGAAAATTTGCCAATTTTGCATAAGAATAGAAAAAGTAAAAGATATTCAGAAGAAAAGTATTGGAAGCCTGTTTTTTATTAAAGGGCGCTCACACTGTCAAAGCAGATCCTGGCCATTTAGTGTGTTCAAAAACTGGCTTTTTTTCTGAATGTCTTCTATTTTCTCGTTTGCCACTTAACCCTATTCAGCCCAAAGTGTTCCCCAGCGGCACAACAAATTTTGTAAATCGAATTCTGAGAATAAATTTCAATGAATCTCATTGAAACTTCATGACAATTTCTAAATATCACTTACTAAGACACTAGGGGTAAAGAAAACATACTTCTAGGTATAGTAGAAGGATTAACTATGAGTTACCTCTTATTCAGCCCAAATGCGCCGCTTCGGCTCAACACTTGTCTATCGGTAAAGAGTATCTACACTTTCCCTGTCTCTAGTACCGTTGTCTTTAACTACTAATCATCAAAGACGTTATATAGTTAGATTAGACTGATCACTTGTTTAAAAATCCGTTATTGTTTACAATTTGGTTTCGGTTTTCTGATTGGCAAAAAAAAATAAAGGACGTTACCATTGGGAGCCTCAATAAAAGTTAGAAAATCATGTATATATTTTTTTTAAATATTTTGCAGCTTTCTTTAATTATATTTAGTTATTTTAATGAAATAATAATTGCAATATTTTTGAACACGTGCTACCAAATGAGAAAAACAGCGAAATAATTTCAATATTTTATTTTTAGATTGAGGCTCGAAATGGACGTAAGGATTGTATATGCCTAGTAATTGAAATAAAAATGACTGATAGAAATGTCTTTAGATTTATAGAAGATTAGCAGTTTAAAGTTAGGTGAAGCGATCGTGAGAGCCGTGGAATTGATACAAGTGATACAGAAAGTGAAATGTCATCCAACACAGCAGATGCTGAACATAAGTTTGAAGATAGTGATGAAATGTCAACTGACAGTGATGAAGGTCAAGATCTGAATGTCTATCAGGGCAAGGAATGAACAACACAATTGTACAGCACAACAGCCTGAACTGAGAGGAAGACTAAAGATTTCCCGAAAGTGAACGAAGAGTTTACTCGCCTAGAGGGGGTTATTATTCACCAGCTACGAGTCTGGAAATGGCCGCTTCTTAGGAAGTACCTCTATTCTATTTGCAGGGCGGATAGCCCTTTATGCCAAAACTGCAACAGCGTAGAGGAAGAGGATGCAGAACATCTCCTTATTGCTTTCTACCGTTGGGAAATGAAAAGGAGAAAGACCTTCGACGGCCCAAGACCCGGCTTTGAGTTAATTTTCAGCAACCCCCAAGGATCATCAAGTTTCTGGAGAGATTCGGCCGCGGACAGCGGACGGCCGGGGCTCCCCCGGTCCAGAATTAAGAAGAAGAAGGAAGACGTAGACGAGAAAATAGTTTGAGAGACCTAAACCATGGACCTGCTCCACATGTAATGTTAATCCTCGTAAAATCTAGGACAGTTTCAGATATTTTTGTACGGAATATATGCTCGACAATCTGGTTTATTATACAAATCTTGAAACAAACAGAAGACAACAAAATTGGACTGAGGTTACACACATTGAAGTCTTAACTTTTGTTGGAATTCTATTACTAATTGGGAGTCTTCGTGGTGGCAGACAACGAATAGCAGATTTTTGGGATAAACATTTTGGTATGACTGCCATTATAGCAGCTATGAGTAAAACAGATTCAAGGATATTTTGTGTTATTTACGCTTTGATGCACTAACCGTATAGACTAATATTTCTATAGACTATTTCTATGTTATTATGTATAATACTCATTTTAAAAATATAATTAAATTCACTTTGTTCCATTATTTGACAAAGTTTTGATTGATATCTAAATTTAAAAAATTGTTTTAAATAAACTGGAGAAAGAAATATTAGAATGAATTAAAGGTGTCTGTACCGCAGCGTCACACTGGGCTTTAACGTTATAAAATAAGATTGGGCTGAATAGGGTTAAATGATTGTTTTAAAAGCTATTTTTAATCACAAAAGAGTGATTCCATTAACAATGAAAACTAAACCGTCGATGCAGCTACATTGAGTTACTTAAGAAATGTCCTTTGAATAAATGAAATTTTACTTGGTCTTGCTGCCTCTTCTCTTTTTTCCAGAAATGTCGAATGGTTCGGCCAGAGCGGTCCTCGCTACATAGGCGTGGTGATGCTGTCCTTGACGCCCCAACTGTTGGAGGATCTGGGCGCCAGGAATCCCATGTTCAGGAGCATCAATTCGGGGGTCTTTGTCAATCAAATCATGGAAGATTCCCCGGCTCAAAGGTAACTAACTTATGTGGATCATTTAATTATACTGAGGTCATCCCATTATTATTTTCACCCCCATCTAACACATCTATGAACAGCAATACAAAGTCGGTTTCAAGCGTTTTTACTTCTCTGTAATGTCAATGATTCATGAATAAAATCTATGGTCATAGACATTTTGGTTATATAAAAATTTAAAATAGATCAATACTGCTATAGATCGTTGTTATCATAGAGTAACAATACATAGAGTACCCACTCCGTGTTTATTTTATAAATTTGCGTCAAGTGTCGCATAAAAGTAGTATATAATTTTAATTACAAAATTTCCGGTTTGCAATTGCATCCCTCTTGCGTTATTGATTGTTATCGTTTTATTTCAGAGCCGGACTGCTGCCAGGGGACGTCATCGTTGCCATTGATAATCAGCCAGTTAGCCAAGCCCAACAGGTCTATAAAGCGACTGCAGAGAAGTCACAATTCCAGATGACGGTCATGAGGAACGGGTCGAAGTGCACTGTTGGTCCGGTGCGGCCGGAGTCCTCCTAGGAGGACTTGATCCGTTATCATCGTCATGACTACCCTGTTCTATGGTGCCAAAAAGGATGAAGTTCTAGACAGTGGAGAATGTATTGATCGGATAAGGGTTCTTTTGACCTGCGACGTTTCTGTAGATGAACAGAAGTTAATGTTTGTAATTTTTGTTTTTAAATATCCATTTTGCTCTGTGGTTAGCTCAAATTGGGAGGTTAAGGCAGATTTTTTTGATTACAAGCGTCAATTTTGTATAATTTTAGTCTTCTTTTCTAAGAAAACAAACAGGCATACTCTGATAAAACATACTACTTATCTATATTACTCGCAAGTGATGGCCCAGGACAGCTGTTTCGGCCTTGTTGGGCCTCATCATTTAGGCATAAT
>JAUYWI010114762.1:0-10677 GCA_034780595.1 Parotoplana pacifica
TCTTTAGTTTAAAATGTCATTGCTCTATTTTTAGTTTAAATGTCATTGATTTATTTTTAGTTTAAAATCGGGCGTTAATTAAAATTCACCCTGTTTGTAGACTAAAAATTATGGCAGTAATAAAAAAAACTAGACTATTTCAAATAGTGGGGTATATCTCAATTTTCATGTACCCTACTAATTGAATCCTTCCATTTTTATTACTTTCTTGATTTTCAATCTTTTCATTATTTATCTTTATCCATTTGATTTTTTATCGGTGATTTTCATTGCAATATAATTTTTCTGTTTGAATTGGTATCTACCTATAATTTTCATTACTATTTATTCAGTTAATCCTTGATTTGGCTAATTAAGCCGAAAAATTGGATTAGAATTTAAAATTTTATATCATGGGTAGTTTCTCTTACTCAATATCGGTATTCTATTGATACCTACACTTTTCACGTTGAATGAAATTTGGCATTATTTAATCAAATTCTCTAGCCAATTGGCCAATTGATAGCCATCTGAAAAAAAATTTTTGGGCTAAAATTGACAAAATGCACCTTTACAAAAAAAAAAATCCTGAAGTCAAAATTGACTAAATTGATTAATATTTGGTATATTATTTAGGTAATATATTCAAGCTTTTGAAAAATATTGATTTTTGCCATCTGCGAGCCAATTATTTTGAAAATTTCATTTTTGTGATTTAAAAAATCGTATTAAACTCCAGATAATTGTTGCCAGGTAGATGCCTAACCAATGTTGAAAATTTCTTTAAAAAATATTGATCCAAAAATAAATGTTATGAAAATGTTCTGAGATCAGCTTTGGCTAATGCTTTTTTAAACAATTTTTATCTAATTTTTTATTAACAAATAAAATCATTCCGAATCTACTAGAAATAAACTAATAATAAACCATTTTAAACAATTTAGAGTCATAAATTGAGCATAAAAAATATTTTCTATGGATTGGTCCTGGTATGGTGACCCTTGTATATGAGGAACCAGATGATGAAGTCTATATACCAAATTTAAACAATAGGATTATTGTAGTCGATTTTTGAAGAAATTTTGTAACCCTAACCTTCGCGATAATCAATAATATTATAAAAAAGTGAAAATGATTTAAAATATTTTTAAACATCCCCAAGTTTACCAGGTAATCAAAATCGCGAAGTCTACCTTCCTTTCCACTGCGGAGTTCGATTTTCAGATTTCTGAGGCGCTATGATCAGAAGATCAGGTTGCGATGCCAACATTTGCTGTTTTGTGAAATAAGATATTTGACGTGTAATGAAATCGTAAAAAATAGTTCAACAATATTTTTGAGAAGTGTTGTTTTAGTAGTAGACAATTTATAGAATTACCACCCTATGACGATCTAAAATCAATATTATTTTTCATTTTCTTCATATATATTTTCTGATTAATTTTTCCTTCTTGAGTTTTTAGAAAATAGTCCATAACGAATAAAAATGTTTATGATTAGTCCAAGATACAATAGCTCAATCAGTTCATGAGAAGTATGAAGTCCAGATGGAAGGGTGCCATTCATCCCGTATTTATGGAGGGTTAAGTTGATGTAAATTAATTTTAACCAAAGAAATCTATATAAAACATAAACAAGTTGTACCTACATAAAAATCTTTTGACATAAAACATGAACGAACTGTTGTAACTTGTAATTCATTTTTTAAAATATGTACAATATTCTGCCCCTGCTTCTGTCTAATGCCAATTCAACTTTGTTTTTCCTTTTACATATGTTATATTTATATTCCCTTTGTTGAACTATCTGTAATAAAAAAAACATAATGGTTTATAAACAGCTCAAAGACTCCATTTAAGCTATAGTTATGAAATTGGCATCAGTATAACAAATTCTTTGCATAGTTTTAGTGTAGTTTAGAAATGAGAAAATAGTCTACTTTAACAAGTTCTATAATACTCTGGAAAGGTTTGCTAACTCGTAGAGCTAACATCTTATTACCACAGGTCACAAAATGTTCATAACATTTATTTCTGGTCTGGTCATTATTTTTATTTGAAATTTTTAGCATTGTTTTCTAGTTTATATCTGTATAACATTAAAATCGAAACATATTATGTTTTTTTGTAACCACAAAGAGCTTTTTCGCATACAAATGACTTTCAAATTTCACCTAAACACAAAGCTTTAAATACATTTTACCGTTTTTGGTTCAAAAAATTTTTTTTAGGTCAGACCAAAAGACGTGTGTACCAAAAAACTACTTCTCTTGAAAAAAAGATGCCAAAATTTATGAAATTAGAATTAAACAATCTATGGAAAACATTAGGGGTTGTGGAATCCCACTGTTACTTGCAAAGGGTTAATTCTATTTATGTGCATTTTTGATTTTATATAAAGCATATTAATTTATTTTTATAAGATTTAATTAATCTGTGACACTGGAGCATGATAAAATACATACGTTTATTTTTATTGAAACAATATTTTTAGACTACGTTAAAAGTGATTATTTCTTTGAAAACAGTTTTTGTTTTATTAATTGTATGTAATATATATCTTATTGTTTCTTTCCTAAAGAATTCTATTTTTAGTTTAGTTTACATACATAATAATTGTGATGCTTAGTTATATTCTATGTATGTAGGTAACTACTATTTCTATTTTGAATGCTCAATCAGAACATCTCTAGCCTGTGCCATCCAAATGATATGTCGGTAACAGTAGATATACGTACATTAAAAAGGTAAACACAATACTGACAGCCAGAAATGTTGTTCAAACTAAAATTGAGTAGAAAATACAAATTTGAATCAGTTGAGCAAATGAAAAATCAGGTGAGATAATCACGGTAATCAAATGAATAATCATTGTCAACCCCTTCCGTACTAACCCATTTTTAAAACTGCCATTTGTATTCCTGAAATATTTGGGAAAACTATATTGAATATGCTATGTATTTATTTAATTTAAAATGGATTATATGACAGTAATTTGTTACTACAATAAGTAAATGAATAACAGAAGTTTCAAAATGTTCAAAATGTTGAAATATTTACTGAGCATGCCAGTCTGAAGTCTTCTCCATCTACACATAAAACAGGATTTCCATTACACTTAGAACACTAATTAGTATCTTTTCATTGTTTTTAATTCATTACAGCTTACTTTCTTCCACATTGAATCAACTTCTGCTTTGACATACTCTTCAGCCTTTTTTATGGTACTACTTCGTGACCGATTTGGCTAAGGGGTTGGACTCTAGTTGGTGCGAATCTGAGATCTCCATCCGGCGTAGGTTCAAGATACTGAGTCTTTGGTCTACCTCTTCGATCTCTGCCTTCCAATTTGCCTTGCAGAATTGCTCTTGTGAGGTTGCAACTCCCATCATCTACATTGGTGTCCATAGAAGGATAGTTTCCTTTTACGAATGTGTGTTAACAAAAGGGGGATGTTAGCTCTTCAAAGATTGTAGCATTTGTTTTGTCTCTTTGTAGCTGATCTCAGAAGCCTTCTCCTAATTCATATATCTGCTGCATTGATAAGCCTTTCCTCAGTCAGGTTAAGGTCCATCCTGCTGCACTATAGGAGATGATTGGCCAGATCAGGGCTCTCATCAACCTCACTTTTAACTGAGTGGCAGTGTACGGTCCTTCCAAATGCAGGTCATTTCGCACATTTTTGTTTTGCAATAGCAATTCTCGTTCTCAAATCTATCAAGCAGCTTCCATCATGTAGCAGTCAAAACGATATACGGACCTATCTACGCACATAAGAATTTCCTCCATAATCAAAATAAAAAATGTAATATCGATAAGTTAATACATATAGAAATAAAACAATGTATTCGAATACATATTATACGGAGAGTAAAATCAAAGAAATTTAGTAAAAGTAGGTAAATATAATATACAGTCCAAATTACAGCAAAATGTGATTCACTGTTTTATCCAATGCAGAATAATAGGTTTTAGTACAAATTGGATTTCTAAAAGAAATCGGTTTGTCTAATTCAAGGTGCGAACTCTTGGTTGATCTTTTTCAAAAAGCTTCTTGACATATATTGACTAGGTACTAATATATTTTAACCCAATGAGTTAAAATTTTCAGGTGACCACTGGGGGTCCGATCTCGAAAAGTCAACACACCAAAAAATCTCACAATTCAATACACTATTGCCAATTTCATGCAATTGAGTCGTTTCTAACCATATTTTAATCATGTCTAGTGGTTGAGCAGTCCTCCCAACATCTCGAAGGTTAAATATTCGCCTTATTCCAATATTGATACCAATTTTATTGATTAAAATCATTGCATTACCTTCTAAGAACACCAATATTTTATTCGCCATCTTACCTCTTCTTTGATATTGACTCACATTATCATAAAAGCTGAAAAAATATTTTTAATTACCATCTCTCCTAATGCCAATATATATAAATAGCCATATTTTTTATAACTTTATCCCTTTCCAAATATTCCTCCATGCATTGCGATCCTTTGTTGTAAAGTTGACTAAATCCATAGTCATTCCAGACCATTTTTTGATGTTGTCAAGATAATGGGTCTTTGGTCTACCTCTTCGACGTCTGCCTTGCAGAATTGCTCTTGTGAAGTTGCAACCCCCTTCTCTATTTTGGCGTTCATAGAAGGATAGTTTCCTTTTACGAATGTGTCTTAACAGGAAGGGGGATGTTCTTAGCTCTTCAAAGGTGCCTCTTTCCTGCAATATTTACTTGATCAATCATGTCCTGCACCTCTTTATGATTTCTTGCAATCAAAGCTGTATTGTCGGCATATCTAGCATTGTTGAGTTGCTTTTCACTTATCTTTATGCCAAACTCCTCAATTTCTGCTTTTTTCATAAACTGTTCAGTGTAGGTATATATACGAAAAAGGTGGGGTAATAAGATACATCCCTGACTTACAACTTTGTTCACAGGAAACACTTCAGAGTGATCATTATTCCATCGATTTATCTTATGTTTCGCAGTAGCATGCTGACGGTCGGATCCCCATTTTATCATAATTTGGAGAGAAAATGATGATAATTTTGCGTCAAGTAAGATATTTCTAAAATGAAATATATTTGGCAACACGATATCTCATATTTATCACATCTTCATTTACAGTGTAGTAGCTATTTGTAGATTTTTTTAATAAATTGTCATGTAGCTACCAAATTATAATGTAGTAAAGCCTACATTCCAGAAATATCCTGAAAACTCAAAAGCTCATTCGATTATCCGAATATTTTGATAGCCAATAACATCTAAAATTTTGATTATTGATTTTTTAATTTATGAATAATATGCCTTCTTGAAGGCTGTTATTATGGTATTTTTCTTGATGTACGTTTGTTTAATTTCAGATATTTTTTTATTGATATATATATTAATATACAGTTTGAAAACTAAAGAGATTGACATATTGAACTAGGTTTACTATTGGTCTCAATTAAGTCTAATTAGCAACCCAACACTTGAAACTTCTGGAAATAATTAAGTGACTAAAGTAATTTAAAAAATATTGATGATGAACTTTCTTCGGAAAATTGTTGAGTAATAAATTATTCATCAAATAGCTATCTTTTTTTATTGATTGCTGAATAGTATTTTATTTTCTTTGTCTCTTTAATTTGCGAAAGCCTAAGAGTAAAAAAATTCTTAATATATATTTTTCTTGTTTTAGCAGAGGAAATTATGTATTATTTTGTTTAAAATATTTTCTTTTTCATGCCATGTTTAGACATGAATATTTTTGTTACAACCGGATCTATAAAATTTGAACAATTTTGTTTATTAAATTACGACTTGTTTCTGATAATAAAATGAAATCAAGTTAATATATTTAATCAAGATTTCGATTTTTACATACTTTTTATTTCTTTGCATAAATCATTATAGAGCAGTTAGTCGTTATTTTATTCTGCAGCAAAACATAATAGTTTTCTTAGTTGTCGTTTAATCCTGGTTTTGTTGTGCATTCCCTTTTTACTGTTTCTAAAGTGGAAACGCGTGAGAGTTATATGATCCGGAAACACAAAAGATAATATTACTGAACTGTTTTACTTATTGTATAGTTTGTATTTCTGATGTAGTTCGCTGTTTTGAAAAAAATGGAGAATATTGTGAGCATGACGGTAAAGCAACTTAAGTAGATTTGTTTTATTGAAATAATTTTCCTATAAAATGCAGTTTATTGAAAGTTCCATATTAAGGTGATAGAAATAAAACTCTATATTTAGATTGAAATTAAGGATCAAGGGTTCCGCTTTATTAAAATCAACAGTGCACTGATTTGATCAATGCAGTTACCCGGAAATTAGTTGGGAAGTAAAATGCTCAATATTAATTTTAATCATGAACTGTTTTACGAGCAGATAGCTAGATAGATTATGAGCTAGCGTGAGATAGTTACTTGATCTTATTACTGGAAGACATCTGCTGTTTTACGTATACTTTTTTATTATTTAGATTTTTATTGAACTATATTCCATTTCGATGAAGGAATTGTTGTGTAATTCTGCCAATTTCAACACAAAGTGACATTTTTACACATCTTTATCAAATACTATACGTAAGTGAAGATGTCTCTAGAATCTTAAGACTACTCAACATGTCTACGATTCTATGTAGGGTGACAATAGAAATTCGTGTTCTAGCAATTGATATGTAGGTAAATTACTTCAACAAATACTTTTCTAGTTTACTTAGATCCACTATAGCACATTTTTAGATTTCGACGGCTTTTTATGTACATAATATAAGTACTCATATCTAGATAGGTGTATAATAGTTTTTTTCAGCTCAGTCAAAGCCAAATTAGTTGCAACGATCAGTTTTTGTTTTATAAAATTTCTGTATTTTGAACATGCCTATTGCCTACTATACTATCCATGTGCTTTATTACCGGTTTCGGTATGTATTTAACAATTTCTAATTAGCTCGAGGTACCTATACTTATAGGTATAGGTACTTACCTATTAGCTCTTCTGATTATCTTTTATCCTGAGTTACTTTTCTTTTTTTGATTACCTACTCTAACAAATCTGGTTGCTGTAATTTAATGTAGATATACATAAGTGTAGTTGTAGGGTATAAATTATTTGTGTAAAAGCTAAGTTTATAGCAGAATCTCTATTAAAATTTTAAAAGCATATTAGAAGCATAGCTGTTTTAATTAAAAGTGAATTCCAACTATTTTTATTTCAAAATTTATGAATATAAAATTTTAAACTTTTTTTTTATTATAAGCTATCGAACCATAGAGCCAAAACTAATTTTAACCCCTCCTTTTTTCGGAGGAGCAGTTTAGATACCTTCCCTAAGGTTTATCATGGATCGCTAAAAGTGCGCTAACCAATTGCCATCAAATTTAGCATAATGGTACCGAATTCTTTTTTTAGGTCTGACACCGCTAAGATTACATGACAATCCTCTGAGAAAATGAAGTTGGGCTAAAATAGCCAAAATGAAAAAAAAAACTATTTTGAAGCAATATCTAAACCAATAGAAATTTTTCATTTTAACTCCAAAGTCCAGCTTTGCTTAATGAGCCATTTAGACCCCGAATGGCGTTTAATAGGTTGAAATGTCAAATAGTTTGCTATTCATTGTTTTAGCCTTCAATGTATGTAATATTTTCAAATTGGTCTTTTTTATCTTCCTTTTCCTTGATTCCCGATGTCATAGTTTAGCATTACACAGGCCATATTTATGAAGTTTGGAGCAACAATTTAAAATTCTATATGTGGTTGTTATGGACACCAAACCAACAAGAAATTTTTTCGATTTTATCTAACACAATTGTACGTTTTATGGGTATTTTGAACTTTAGTTTACCATATATGAACTTTTTTAATCTAAATTCAATCCAAAAGCACTAAATCTATTCTAGAAACTATAATTAATAAACTATTTTAAATAATTTAAATCAATTACATTTTTATAAAATGTAACAGGTAATTTTATTATTTTATTACTAAAAAGTATGGCTAAATGTTTAGGTACTTGATACTGAAATTGGAAATTTATTCTTAAAAGAATGTTTGTATTTTTTCTGTCCTCAGAACATGAACAACATCTGGCTTTCAATTTATCCAAGATATTTATGTTTTATTCTATTCAGATAACTTTGATTAATTACTTGCTTTCTAAAATGGATCTATCATATTAACCAATATTTATAGCTCTATACTCATATTAACTTATGTTTATTTTAAGATATGTACTCTTATATTTTTGTAGCTTATTCAAGTGAATGTGGTTTCAAAAGGACAGGTCGGCAAACACATGCATCGTATTGTTTGGTTTTTCCTAACCACAATTATTGTTTGGACAGAAAAAGGTAAAGAAACATATAAAAAATGCTGTTTAATTAATTAGAATCAATTAGGACTTTTAGTTTTTAGGTGACAATGAAAACTTGTAAATTTAGAAAAACCGTCTTGATAAAAGAGTGGTTACAAAAAATATTTTTAATACAAAAAACCTTATTTTCATACCTATAGAATAATTCATACATTTCCTTTAAAATATTTTTTATCTCTTTGTGTATGTGTCATTTTTGTCACAAATTGTATTTTATGGATACAACTTTTATAAGGCAGCAGTTTCTGAATTACAGATTTTAGATAGGATACTTTAGCTCCATAATTTGACTAGGCTGACTTTAGATAAATTGTAAATTGAAAGCACTTGATATCTCACACTGTTAGATTAAATCCCTCTCAAAAGTAAGGTAACCCAAATCAGAATTAACGGGCGGCTCCTATCTAAACTAAGTTTACAAAACATTAAATGAAGTGAGGTCACAGTTGGTGTTAACACTAACAAAAGTGTTAAATTCAGTAAAAAAGGAACACTTTTCACAAAATTAACTCCAATTTTGGTCTATTTAACACTAACTGTGACTTGAACTATTTTGGTTGGTGTTAACTCAATTTGGATGCTTGTTGGCGAGAGTTTACTTTTGAAAGTATTAACTCCACAAAAAAGTGTTAACTCAACCTTCAAAATTAAAAAAAAATGTTGCGATTTTATTTATATCCCTTAACACTAACCGTCTGGAGACTAACAACTGCTTGTTGTATATGTTTCTTAAATTTTAGTATTAAATAAACGTTTTATATAGTAATAAAAACTTTAAATGAGAAATGACCTACATAACCTTGGATATTTTAGGTACTTACTAATCTAATACCTAGTTAAAATACATTTAGAAATAGTATTTAGAGATTTATGTTAACCCCTCGTAGACTTCAGAGGGTGGAGGTGGTAGCACCCACTCTAGCACCTATTCTCAGATTGCTTGAAAACGACTTAACCGATTTCAATTAAAGTTCGCTTACGGATCTTTTGTTTTAAGAACATTTTGGTCTGACCCTCTGAAAAAATTATGTTTGGCCATAATTGGAAAAATGCACTTTTAACAAAAAATCCAATCCTAAAATTTAAAAACCTGAGAAAATTAATTAATATTTGGAACATGTATATACTCCGGTTTTTTAAAAATTGATTTTTGTGACCAGGGTGCAACCTGAAAACCATAATTGTTTTTGAAAATCTTATTTTTGTAATTTAAAAAAGCATATTAAATATATTTTCTTTGAATTCTTAAGAATTGTTGCCTAACCAAAAAATATTGATCAAAAAAATTTCTGAAAATTTTAGTGTAAAAAATTGCACGTATATAAAAATAGGACAAATATTTGAAACAAAAATTGGATGGTTGTATTTATATTAGATGCATTTTTTAAATTTTGATGGAAAATAATTAAATTTTAGCCAAAAAATCAATAATAAATAGTATTTTGAAACAAAGTGCCAATTTCAAATGTTAATTATTTGACTCAAGGAACATGTATGCCAAATTGCAGCTTCATTGGATCTTGGGAAGTATGCAAACTAGAAAATGTCAAATTTATTGACTTGATGACGTCATTTGGCCACTAACTAAGGTCCAGTATTGATTTTTTGACTTTTTAAAATGGAAATCTTCCTTATTTGTCATAGGGCATGTGTGTTCCAAATTTCAGCCCGATCGGTAGATGGAAAGTGTGTTAGTTTAGAATGTTGTGGTAGCACACACTCTCCCGAAGTCTACCAGTTATACAAAAACGCAAAGTCTACTAAGGGTTAAAAACAGAGGAATGAATTTGTCAAAGTTATTATTACACTAGAGTTTTAAAAACATTAAAAAATAAGCATAATACCGATAAAATCCTTTGGAAGCTAGAAATGTCAACATTTGATGTTATTTAAAATTGATATTTATTTTGTTTTTAAATTTAAATAATCTTAAACTCATCTTTATTCTTTCAATGTCTATTTTTACCGACGGCTAATTTAACCGGATGAAGCTGTCTCTATAAAGCATTCTTCATAATAACTGATAAATTTTTGTGATGAAGTCAAATGTAGAAGTTTAAATATATGTATAATTTTAGGGAGTTTATACATACTTTGAAGTTTAATATAAGGTTTACTGTTATCATTTCACATTACGTTTGTATACATATTGTTTATAAATTTAGAAAATCATACAAAAGACGAAAATGGATTACAGAATTGGTAAAAATACAAAATTTATTTCTGAATGTGTGCCGTATTTGAATCGCTTCTGGTGTGATATTTGTAAATTTGTTCTTATTAATACCTTAAAAATAGCACGGATGTCTTCGGTTGGCTGGTTGGG
>JAUYWI010114773.1:0-10677 GCA_034780595.1 Parotoplana pacifica
GGTCCTGGCCAAATAATGTGTTTAAGAATAATAATAAAGAAACAGGTATACTTTGATAAAAATATACTACTTATCTAAAAGTAGTGTTCACATATACACTTATTTATTTATTAGACTACATATTTTTATTCGGTTTTAGGATAGATTTAAAAATACAATTTGACCCAACATCATTTTAGAGGGTCTTTGCCTGACCTAGAGAGTGTTACTTCGGAAATTTGGTCAAGTGTTAAATTTCATGTAAATCGGTTTGTTGTCTTTCAAAAATTTCGAAAAACCCTTAACCCCCATTATCTACGAAGGCTTCACGCGAATTTAGAGTACTTATTCCAAATCGGTTGAATTGTTTTAAGATGACGTGTGGTTAGAAAGGGATGTAGGCACAACCGACATTAAAATGTACAACTCTCAAAGTCTTAGTAGATAATTCATCGATTCTCTAGGTGACAGCAGTCACAAAAAACTACTTCTTTCGGCATTTAGCAAATTTGATAATTTTTTTATTCAAATATCAAATAAAAACAATCAACTAACGAGAAATTGACACCAGTTGGATCATTTTATGTTCTAATACGTACATTCTTCGTGTCGGTGCTATAACTGGCGTTAATTTTTCAATCTTACATTTTCAAAATTACATTGAGAGTTCCAATTTTGATTAGATATTTGATTTCACTTCTCTGTACCTAATACTTATATTGTACAATTTTGTAAACATTGAGAAGTCTTTAGCTTATAAAGCGTCATATAAATAAAGCTAAAATAATAATAGTAAACAACTTAATTTGCGGACGTGTTTTCTTATTTTTTGTTGTATTGGAAGACAGAATATCTTTTTACAAGATATTAATTAGTAACCATTAAGGCAACATTCTTCTATTACAATAATTTAAAAATTTTAAACCACCAAAGATGATTGGTACAATCGGTTAGCAAAAAAATATCACCACTTGTAGCACCAAACTATGATATATTTAAAAACTATCATCTAGAAATAAAACTGCTACAAACTAGCGTGAATTTTTGGCCTCAAAAACTTTTGATGCTAAAGTTGGATGATTTTAACCACCACTTATACTTTCTTTGACGCTAGCTGAACAGTTTTTATTTGACCATTGAATTAAATAAATATATATCATGAGTCGTCCCCCGTACGTAGAAAGACCACTAACCACCATAAGTGATAAGTAATTAATTAGGTGTACGAATAATCACAGGATACGTCTTGATGTTATTAGGCTTAGCACAATAAAACAAATGATGATTTATTATAATTTTTATTTTTTTCATAAATAACATTTAATTATTACATTAGGATGGGGATAACTAAAATAGAACATAGAGAGAATCACAGCACTAACGTCCGTCACAAATGAAATGGAATCATCGATCAACTACCAACAATGAATCAGTAGAGATTTCAAGATCGGTCAAAGATCATACAAGAAAAAATACTGAATTACCAATGCGATATAAATTTCTAGAATTTTATTTTTTTAATCTAAAACCTTTGAACGACCCCATTTTAGCACTTGGTCAAGCAATATTACTTTATAAATGCCTCCACTTCGCTTCTAATGTCTTAGTAGATAATTGATCGATTCTCTCGGTGACAGAAGTGGTACAAAATACTACTTCTTTCGGCATTTTGCAAATTTGATACATTTTAAGCTCGGTACTAACACTAAGATCCATTTTCTGTAGTTATAAATTACCACATATAAATCTGTAACATAGAATACAAACATAGTATGTACAAGATGCATATCACTACTGGACGGATTGATATTGATTTGTCATGGCATTACACAATTTTTGAGCATCATTTTATGAGATCAACGATTAAAAAGTAATCTTATTACCAACTGAAATACAAAAATAAGTTTCTTTTATTTAAAATCACCATCCATCCAGCTCTTGATGAAATTTTACTTCTAATACCTTTATATATTGCACAATACGGGAGTATACTATCACATTCTAGTTTACATAAAAACATGGCTATACATCATGAAATAAATACTTCTAAGAGAGGTACCTATAGGTACATCAGATTTCTGATGGGACAATTGCACTTTGAACTATTTTTCAGTTTCTAAAAATGACACAATAGGTTAGGTTTATGTAAAATACCAAACTAATTAATCGAATAAATCGTTTTAGAAAATATATGAAAAATCATGATCAGTATTTTTGTTTCATTAAAATGGCAAACATAATTTCCAAAACATTGATATATGCTCATAGAGATCATTAGTAATGAAAAGTAAAATAAAATATTGTTCTGAGGATACTTTTAGCCATTCTAAGAACCTATGTAATTTGTACAGGAAAAGTTGTCAAAAATGAAGTTGTTTGTTTGTAAAAGTTTAAATAAATGGGATGTGTAAAGATTTTAGGAAAGTTGGTTGTGTTGCGAGAATATGTTGCATCTTTTATTCATTTTCTATACTGTCTGTCTATCAGTTCTTTAGTCTTTCATCCACTGCCATGTTCACTGAATGCTGGAAATGTTCTTTGGCCATAGACAGCAGTGAGTGCGGGAACCCACGAGAGCTATCGCTGTTTTCCATTGGGAAGGGAGCTATCGCCTTAAACAAGGGAGAGGATGGCACCATGCCACGAGGAATAAGGCCGGAGAGGGCCGAATGGAGTACAGTAGGAGGCGGTAGAGAGTTATTAGGGAGACTGACGGTCGATCCTAGTGCTAGGCTGTTGCTAGGGGAACTAATGGCCAAGCCAAGAGGAGAAGGATGCTGCACGGAGCGTTGGAGAATACTGTCGATAGAGAAAAGAGAGCTGCGAGTCTGAAAAGAAAAGAAACAAGACACGTTAACCCGGAGACTTAACCCATTCATGTGCTAAGTCGTTTTAAATTTATGGCCTTTGATTATTTTGGTTTTGACACGGAAAAATTCGTAGAAATTAAGTTACAGCAGAATTGAAGCATTTCCTACCATATCAATGTAATTCAAAAGTTGTAGATATACCATCTTATCCATTTCAAACAAATGACGTCAGAGCCTATTTGGTAGCCAAAAAGGGGAAATTTAATAAAATCCGAATTATGACAAAAAGAAACACCTTGTTCTATATAATTGTATTTTGAAAGTTATGCATCTTTCTAACGAATAGTTGACCGATCAAATATTTACGGATTATGTAAAACTATTTTGAAGCCTATACATGTCACGTATTGAGGTCATCTTACCTAAATATTTTTAAAGATGTCAAAACTATTTCTGTATGATTCAATAGGAGAAGCATTGCTTTCATCAAATTCAGTTTCTCTTTCAAACGAGGGGTTTATTATTTTCAAAATTTCCATTGCAACCAGTACAGGCTGAAACACACTTCAGTCCATTCTTCTTACAGAAGCATGCAGCAGTGACCCTTTCTTGCCTTTGCACGAAACAATATTCAGGAACGCTGGAGATGCTGGCTCCATATCTGTCCCCAGTTCTCAAGATTAAGACCTGTAGATGCACCCAATATTCGTGGTACACTTGGCAGCGCTTTGTGTTGGCGGTTAAGTTACCGTGCGAACAAAATGATTTGAAGATGCTACAGCAGACATTGTATCCTTTGTATCAGAAGTACCTAATTGAATTTTGTCATGTTGCCCGCCAGCCATACAAGCATAACAAACAAATTCTGATCTGCAGTTGAAATTTCTTCAACAATGGCCGCTTCAGTTGAATAAAAGAGCTGGCCTATTGATTTGATCTCCTATTTATTGTTCATCTGTTTCAAGAGAACTTCTTTACTGTGTCCATATGTGGCAGACGTGGTGTCACAACTACTTCACGTATTCAGGAATAGAATGTTTTTCAATATTAACGGACTGCAATGTCATTAATTCGGAAGACTTGCAAACCAGTTTTTGACCTCTTCATAGTTTGTAGAAGTAGATTGTTTTTATGATAGTAATGAATCAGTAATATCTGATACAACCACATTTTTAAGTCCAGCACACCAGATTCTAAATATTTGTTTAGCTAACATGTTTGTCTGCATCAATGTCACTTTGACATACTTCATGACCATCTTCCTTCTTCCAAATCTTTCATCAACATTGCCGTCAGTTGGGTCTTATTTAGACCATTTCTCAGAAAATCCTGCTGGTTATCTCGAATGATGATGTGTTCTTCAATCTTTGTGTAAGCAGCCGTTCGTCCACCTTCTCTACTCATGTGTTCGTGGTCCGTTGATGAAGCTGAGTATTCATGAAAGACAACCATTGAGCCATTGCCACCATATTTAAGATTTGTTATCCATTTTTCTGCACCATGATTCCAATAGATGCTACATTATCACAGTCAATGCCATCTTTTCCACCAAATTGATGCTTGTCCAGATGATAAAGAACGCGATGTGTGATCCGAAGAGCAACCAAGTGATCATTTTATTGAAGTCCTCACTGTCACGCTTTATTCTGCTAACTCCCATTTCAATGTGTTGCTCGTCTGCAGTTCAGTAAATTCACTCATTGATTGACGAATTCCAGCGCATCGGTGATGCACACTGTAGATCCAGAAAATGCTCACTGGTTCTGTGAAGCCAGGCCCGCGTGTTAGTCCACCTCAGATTTTTTAATGTTCTCATCAAAATCTGCGTAATATTAAATTTATGCACTTAAAAGTAAGAAACGAGTTAGAATCATAATTATATATTTCTAATGTCTTGGTCTACTTATTACACTTTAAAACGTTTTTGCAACATTCATAAATGCTCTTTATTGGTATCATAACTTGAATTTGGTATGTCATAAACATATAGTTTAGTTAAATTCAAATTTTATTCTAAATTCTCACATTTTCAGTTAAAAAATAATCTATGACGTTATCAATAAATATTGGATTCAAAAGATATACAAAGTGTGTTTCTACAACTTAAAAAATATCTCTATAGAAGGAAATGCTGTCATTCATCTGAATTTGGATTTTATTGAAATTTGCTCCTAGTTTTTGGCAAACAAAAGTCTATGACATCATCAGTAAATATTTCATTGATTAAATATTGATTTCTAAAGATATATAAGGTATAAATCTACAACTTCCAAAATACATTTATATAGAACAAAATGCTTCTATCTCGTCTAAATTGGGATTTTATTAAAATTTCGTCTATTGTTGGTTTGAAGAACATTATGAGTTAATAACCAATTTTCATTTTTGGTCTATTCACTAAATTGTTCATAGCTATCAAGCGATTATTATAAATACATTAAAGTATCCATAAAATCTCGAAAAACAAATAAAAGACTCTTTTGTATACAATAGAAGTCACTCAAAATATTTCAATGAAAAAATGTTTAAATACTACAAAAACGTTAATAAATATGTGCTTGGAATAGAAGAACAATTTTAATAACATTTTAAAATTAATTTATTAGCAAGAATCTTTTAGAAGAAGATAAATTTAGAAGACACAAACGTTTTGGCAACATAATGTAGCTAAACAACGGTCCAACAATTGAATACATTCTGAACTTACCTGATCCTTTTGAAGTTCCACGTCTGGGCAGGTTTGATCCTGACCATCGGAAGTGTCCTCGGTGAGGTCTAGGGGATCACAGTTGGAGAGTCTTTGATCACGTATCACCGGTTTCTCATCGTCTTCCTCCTCTGATTGGTTCATGGAGGGGTGGAGAGATGCGGTCATTCTGTGGCATTCCATATCCTCCTGAGAGAGAAAATCGGTCAGAAAATTAAGCTAAATAAGGGTGACCTAAAATATTTTTTGACTTTTTAATACAATTTGCGTTAATTTATTTAGAATTGAGAACTAATGGCAATAAAATAGGTAATACATAAAAAAAATAGTTTATGCAAAATTGGATTCACTTTTCTAAAAGTTTTTAAAAATCGGAAAATAATTTAAAAAGTTCAGCTCCACTAAAACAAAAACTGGATAACTTATTTTTCACTTTTAAAGTGTTCATCCTTTTGTACTATTATTCAATTAACATGCATTGAGTTGAGTTTTACGTTTTTCCTGCCGTATAGTTATCCCAACCTACTTTATAATTCGCAGTATGACCTACTTTATAACCAACATAATGCGACCTACTTTTATAATTAACATAGTTTGGCCTACTTTATAATCAAGATCACTGCGCACGCTGGCAGAATCAGCAATGCTAGTGGGAGGCAGACTGATCTGCCCATCACCACCCATCTTGTCCTGGTGACTCTGTTGTAACCGACGTCGCTCCTCCATCCGACGCTGTCGATCTTCCTGCTTGCGACGCTTCCTCTCCATGATCTCCTTCTCGCGTCGCTTCAGCTCATCCGGTTCGATGGGGTCTCCTGAGCAGGTTTGGGGATGCGCATTGTGGGCTGGCCGACCGGGACCTGAACCAGGAAGCAAGATACAGGTAGGTAGTGAGATACCGGATGAAGAGGGCATCAAATAATTGGAACATTAAATTCATCAGTTTACAATCAAAACAAAAACTATTTTGACATGTAATGCATAGATTTGGATGTTACCTTTTCTGGTGTTGTCCTTCTTGCGCCACTTTGCACGACGGTTCTGAAACCAAACCTGAAGGCAAAAACAAAAACAACAGCTATCACTAACTACATCTGTACCATCCATATGACTCGTGATATCATCTATACATACTAGCATCACCCGTGATATGATCTCGTACTGCATAAATCGTGACAACCTACCTGTACGCGGGACTCGGCAAGATCCAACCTCATGGCTAGGGCCTCCCTCATGAACACGTCGGGGTAGTGGCTGTTGACGAAGGCTCGTTCCAGTTCCTCCAGTTGCCAGCTGGTGAAGTTGGTGCGAGTTCTGCGTCGTTTCTCACTGGATTCAGGGTCGTCAGAATCTGGAACATGAAGAAGGAGAGGGGATACAGAGAGAAAGAGAGATAAAAAATAAAGAGGCAATGAAGAATGAAGTGGGAGGGAGGCAGACAGGAAATATAGACACTCTCAGATGAAGGGGGTAAATTTTGTTACCATGTCGATCTCACGGTGTCACAGACTACTCCCTTGTCAGTCCCCAACGATGATATAGTAGAGAAAGATTTATCGATTTAATAGGGATGCTGAGAAAGCTATTGGGGCCAATGAAAGCATTAGGTACTTGGGTACAAAAATTGAACTTTTCCCGATGTTGTTAAACTAAGCAGCTTAAGAATACAAACCAAGAAGATTTTCCTCAAACTAAAATTATTGATTTTTGGTTTTGCGTCACTACATTTCAAAATAAAAATCACTTGAATTCCTACAAAATTATTTTCCAGTTATACTTACCACCCAAGTTAGCAAAAGATACAAATGGCAAAACGTATGGGTAACATGAAAATGTAGACATTTTGTCCTCAAATACCCATACCTAACATAAAATACAATTAAATTACCAAACTGATGTGTGTAAATTATCAATGAATTCCTAATGAGCGAAATTTAATCTAACTTTCACAATTGAAATAACCTGTCACCCGGTCCTCTGATCACCAAGTCCCATCCATCTGTTGCACGCCTGTCTGACCGCGTCCACCAACAACCAGAAAATCAAATCAAATCCACATTCAATTTTGACGTGCATTTAACAATAAAATTAAAATCCCCATAATGCCGGCATGATGATCCTCCCACCAATCAACAAAAAAAGAAACAATCTCAATCGGTAATGACCACGGTGACGTAATTTCTCTCTCTCTCAAAGCTCCTAACGACAATTCGTTCCACTAGTCAGTCACATTGCGATCATGATTCCTGATAACGGGGATAATATTTGATCAATAGCTATAAAAGTTTTCATTTTATCGGTAGATTACTTTTGTTTAATCAACACAACGCCGGCATAGGTCCAACAATGACGCAACTGAAGCAAAAAAAGAACAAAATACAAGCAAGAAACGATTTAAAGCGATGACTAAAATAAGATTGATTTCCTCCTCAGATATCAGGTGATTAATTGGATTTTCCCCCATCGATGAGATGATGCAACTGGTAGACTTAAACTGATCTCTATTTAGAAAAAATACGATAAAAGTTATCACGAATAGTAAGATTGTGTTTTTGTGTGAGTGATTTACATATCCAATGTCTTGAAGGCGTTTCCATTGCCAAGACACAACACTATAAGTCTTAATTTACCATAAAATAGAAAAGTATTGTGTTTTTTATGTACATACGAGTATACGTATATGCGTGTAATTTAAATTTATATATTTTTAATCTACATAAAAAAATTATATAAGGCTGCAATTTAGAGAGTTGCTAGGCAATCCCTAAAGATAGTTCGAAAATCAATTTATAGCCTGCCACCAAAAGAATTATCAAAAAGTCCAAAAATATTTGTTTTTAATAAATGTTTTTAATTATTTGTTTATCGATTTTAAATCTATACTATTTTTTTAACAAAACATACCTATTTTATTAATTTTAAAACAATATTTTTTTATACACAGATAACAATTTATACATAATGTTATTATTTAATTAAAAATATGACAGTTTAGACAATGTAAAAAAAGTACCTACGTATTTACTACATGGGAATCGTTGTCATTATAATATAGGTATATCTACACCTTTAGCTCTCAAATTGAAAAAACAAATATGTTTTTATTAATTAACAAAATAAAATAATATAGAATGTCTTCTGAGTTGACATAGCATCCAATTACATGACACATAAACGCTTAATTATATTTAATGTCATTAGTTTCTCATAAAATGTAAATATTTGACAATTGGTTTTCCACTGTATAGTACCTAATAATGTTAATAAAATGCAATCATTTAACAAACCATAATAGGTACTTTATGTTGACCTATTATTAATTTAAATATCTACATATTGTCGTTCTATTCAAAATGACAACTTTGTCTTCTCTACCAAAAAGCCAACAATAACGAAATTCCTATGTGAGAAAACAATATCAACAAAATAATCACAAATTTCGTTTCATTTTCTTTTTGTATATAAAATAATTTAGTCTATGCTGCCAATGTGGTCCAAACAAAGTATAATAATATGTAATATACGTGTTAAAATTGAATTTTCAAACTCTAAATGAAATCTATGTCAACAGATTAAATTACTCAACAATCACACGGCCTAGCCAAGACGTGAGCTGGAATTGAATTGAATTGAATCTTCCATCATCACCTGCCAAACACCCCCCACCCTCCTCTTGAATGCAACACACCTCCTCCTCCAAGCAAAACATCTTTATATTTATGACACCAGTTATTACATAATGAAAAATTAATAGACAATGTATGTATTTAATAGATAGGGCATGTACCTAATTTGTATTCAATCACTCACTAGACAAATAAGATACAAGTGCAAATAAAAACGAAGAGAAATCAATTCACCTTCAACACAACGCAACGCAAAAACAAATAATGGCTAAAATAATAAACAGCTACTAATTACACCTCCAATATGTACTAGCACATTATTTAGGCAAACAGAAAAGTAAAACTCGTCTTTTGCATTAAATCATACAGCTAAACAGGGGAAGTGTTGCCTAACATGTTCATTGCTTGTGTCAGAAACAATAAACCAGTCCTGAAAGTTTGAAATGAGATCAGATTTCATATTTTATCAGTGCAAGGTACTAGACAATTGAATGATGGCTGTGAGGATTCATTTTAGTTCAGTCAAGCAATATCCTGATGAACGCTAAAGAAATCTGAGGAACCCCATATTATTATTGGTAAAAAGGCCCTAAAGATGGTTAGTTCTCCCAAAAAAAATTCCAAAATTCTTGAAATAAGTGAAATTAAATATGTTGTGGTTAGCTATGGTATTTAGGTTGGATGGTTCGCTAAGCAGATATTATTCAGTACACGAATTAAATTTAAAAAAAAAGAAGATTTTAGAGCTAACAAAGTTGAGACTTAAGCACCTTTGGAGAAAATGCTTTCAGCAGAAGTAGAGTTTTTTATTAGGCTGACAACTCTGGGAGACCCATAGATGCTAATAACTGGCGAGACCATTCAAGTTGTCCAACAATGCGCTGATGAAGATTCCCGATCTACTGTCCGACAAATTGAGGTGAAGTGGGGAATGTCACGTGGTACTGTCCATCATTTGAAACGATGGTTCCTCGATTACTCAACAATGCTGAGAAGCTACACGGAGAGTGCAGTGTGAACAAGAAAAATATTGAGCAGCTTCAACGCGAAGGAGATAATTTCTGAAATCGATTGATCACTGGATGAAACTTGGTTACCCTTCTTTGATATGGAGACTAAGGAGAAGAGCAAACAATGGCTTCCAATAGGCGCTTACTCCTCCCTCAAAGCGAAGGCAACTCCTCATCATGCTTTTGGGAGGACAAAGGCATTGTTCATATTGATTTCCTCTATGATAATATGACAATCAATGCTGATTAATACTGTGATCTTCTTAAAGATCTTCGTAATCTACGCGCCATAGTCGTATTCAAAAACGGTCCTTTGGTGTCTTGCTCCTACAAAATCCAATACAACCCAGGTGACTCAGAATCAACTTCAAACATTCAACTTCCCCACCCTCCATACAGTCCTGATCACTCTCCATGTGACTTCGCTTTGTTTCCCTACCTCAAGTCATTCCTAGGAGGACACCGCTTTGGGTCACGGCAAGAGGTTGGATAATCGAACAGGTGATCCCCTCAAAGCCATTCCAAAAGACTGGTTCAGAGACAAT
>JAUYWI010114784.1:0-10676 GCA_034780595.1 Parotoplana pacifica
TAAAAAAGCCGCCGTTCATTTTTTTATTTTTTATTTGTAAAATAATCAGGGAAGCTCACTTAACATGAAACTGCAAATAGATTGTTTGGTCATTTTTTTGAAATGTTGAAATAATATTATTTTCCATATAAGTAGTATAAAATACCGTTTTTTATCAATAAATAAAAATGCCACCCTTAATTTTTTTTATTTTTAGTTGGAAAATAATCAGGGAAGCTCAATTAATATGGAAATGCAAACAAAATATCTGGTCATTTATTTCGAGCGCAATTTTTTTTAAACCCACCGTGTATCTTAATATCGTAGAATGCAATAAAGACTATGAATTTGCACTAGCTCCGTATTGTCTATTGTGATATTTCAGTCCCTGGAGGTTGAGCTATTGCATTGTTTTCTTTCTAAAGTAGAAAACATTAAAATCATTTTTCTTTTCTTTAAAACTGGTGTTGTTGGGCTTTCTATTGTATAGATTTAAGAATGATTAAACTAAACCTATTATTAAATTACGTAGTTAGTTGGTTTAATAGCAGCCAACCCGGAGGGAATCACTGCATTTGGAGGCTAGACTAAATTTTGATTCCCAACGTTTGTATTTATCAACCCTCTTCGGAAGATCGCAATATTTTTACAGATTGCTGAGGTGTCATGGGATTAATTTTTTCTGTTACATCAGAGCTTGTGTTTTTGGTCTAACTCCGGTTATTGGCGTTGGTTTAAGAATTTCTGGCCAATTTGATGCGGATATTTTTTAATTAGTTTGTATTACCTGATTGATATTAAAAAAACGGATTTGCAATAAAGAACCTTCAATGACAATATGCGAACAAAAAGTCATTTTTAAACTTTATAATTGCATTTGGTTTACAATCAAGATTTGTCTGCAGTTATTGGTTTTTGTTAATAATCGATAAGCAATATTTTAAAAAAACTTCATGGATTTGTGGTACATACACACCAAATTTGAATTCAAAAGGACACACTTTAATTTTTGGACCTGATGACATCATTGGCCCCTAGCTCGGCCCCATATTGATTTTTTTCTTTCTAAAAAATCGTTTATACTTAGACATTTCAAGCTGCCTATGTAATATTTTTAATGCACACTCAAATAAATTGACAGAAATGTTTATGTTGAACTGTGACGTTTCGTCTGGTGTCCGCAGTAGAAGGGTTAAAAATGAGTGAATTTGACCAATTTAGCTCATATTTTTGTTGTTCAACAGTAAATAATATTATGGTTTCTTATAAGGATTTTATTGAAAAAATTAGTCAACGACGTCGTAGAAAAGGTTTTATGCTACCAAGGGTTAATAACTGCATTTATCTAGTATGTTTGTTGTTGTTGTTGTTAGCCTATGACGAAATAACGGCAAAAGAACTGGTAATTGAAATACAAAAAACATGAACTAATTTCTCATACTATCTTTTATTACATTTCGTTATTACTTTAAGTAGTATACGAATAGTATTGGTATTAGTATTTTATTTGGAAACTCCAAAATTATATTATAATTTTGGAGTTTCCAAATAAAATACTAATGCCAATTTGGCAAACCTAAATCACATATTATGTGATTTATGTTTGCCAAATACATTTATGATGCTTGTATCTGATTGATTCAACCTATTTTTTCTTCATTTGGGTTAACCATATGAGTAAGGATACCTTTCATTACTCTATGGGGTTAACCAAATTATTTTTTTCTGTAGGTACTCACTGTTGTTCAAGATTATGACTCATCCTACTAGATCTGTTTTACGTAAAGCATATTGAACTACTTAATTTTATGTAGAACTCTTGTGGTTTTGGCAGAGCTGATTTAAATCGTGGCTGTATTAACAGACATTTTATGATAGGAAAGATCCCACATTGCTTGCACTATCGATCCTGACTTTTAGTAGATTTCTTTGATGGGTAATTCTTTTGTTTTAATTTTGGTTAGGGCTCTTGATAAAGTGTAAAACTTAATGAGCTTCTGATCTTTAAATGGATTTGATGCTTTGCTCCCTTAAATAAACAAATAAATAAATGTATTCCCAAAAATGATATCTACATTCGATTCATGTATTTGCAATTGGTTATGGAAGCAAATAAAATAGTAAATACGTTTGTACCTACTTTACAGGCGACTTTCTAAAAAACTTGTTTCACATAATAGAAAGTTCCCATCGAGGATACTAACAAAGCAAAAAATTACGTGCATCTTACAAAATTTAAGTTCATTTATGGCAAAATTGTTTTTAATTTTCAAAACTGAGCACAATTCTTGTACATACAGGAAGTTCCCTGTGCTTGGAATATTTTTTGTTAACCTTTACTGTTTTATTGCGCATAATTTATTTCAAAAACTGCTAACGTAATCATTTTCTAGTTATTATATATGTACATAAAAGAATTTATTTATTTACGGAGGCGAGTCTCTTTCACTCAGCTGTAGTGAAAAGTATAGTTGGTTACCTAGGTTACCTAGTTCCTCCCGTGCCTGGTGGCACATTGGGCAGCAAATGCACGCCAATTTCCTCGATCTCCAGTTGGTCGATTATACGACCCGTATCATTCAGCAAAGTCCTTCGCCAAGTGCCTTTAGGATTTGGTGTTGTCTATCTCAGAACAGTTTTTGGATGTCGGTTTTGCGGCATTCTCAGGATATGGCCAGCAAGTTTCAACCTTCTTTCTGCGACAATTTCGCACAGTTTCTTGAATTGGTGCGCTGTAATATTTCGTGGTTGCTGATGTGGTCATGGTAAGATATCTTTAAGGTTTTGTGAAAGCAGCGTTGGTGGAAAACATCGAGTTGGTGCGCAGCTTGAATATCGCTTCTCCATGTCTCGTCTGCATAACTGGCAGTTGGAAGCACCATAGATTGATATAGTCAATCTTTTAGAGTTGTTGAGATTGCTGTTGAATTTCATATTTTATCCATTCGTTGAACGACAGCCATTGCTCTACCAATCCTACACGAAATGTCTGCTATCATGTCATTTGTATCGTTGAAGACACTTCCTAAGTAGGTAAATTTATGTGATGCCCTCCATTATGAATAGGATCAAGCATTCCGTGTCCCAGTTTCTTCAAGCTGCGTTGTAGTTGGAGAATATTCCCATTCTCAGACAACAAAGCGATGTCATTTGCGAAATCAAGATCATCTAAGCAGTCATTTTCTTTCCATCTAATGTTCGTTGGTCTGCTCATTATGTAATCAATAACAGCAGAAGTATGCAGCCTTGCCGTACACCAGTAGTTATATCAAAGAAATCATTTTTTCCTTCATCTGTTTTGATGTAAATTTTGTTCACATAAGTCTTAGGCATACCAAATATCTCAGAATATACCATAGTGAATCATTATGTACACCATCAAAGCTTTTTTGAAGTCAATGAAAATAGTTTCCAATGGATTCGGGAGTGTGAATATCTGATCAGTGCAGGAGCGTCCACTGCGAAAGCCAGCCTGCTCTTCTCCTAATTGTACATCAGTCTGGATAGGAGGTGCTGCAGAAGACTTTCCCTGGTATTGATAAGAGTGTGACGCTTCTCCAATTTCACGTTTACTCCCTTCTTCGGGAGTTTAAATATCATGCCATGGCGCCTGTTAGTTGGTACACATTCTCTGTTCCAACATTTATTTAATAAGTTTGTGAATGCATTCATCACCATATTTGAGTAGCTTCGTCGAGTGGCTTCCGGTTGCTTTATTGTTCTTGAGTATTTTAATTGCTTCAGTCTTTCTTCTCTGGTTATTTCTCCATTCAGGACATTCAGATGTTTAATTGTCGTACCTGATCAAGGCACCTGATCAAGGCTATGCTAGGGGTGGGCTGATTAAAGACTTCTTGAAAGTGTTTTAGCCATCTTTTATTTTGTTCTGTATTTGTCAGTAGAGTGTGTCCATTCTTGTCTTTGGTAGGTACACAGGAGTTGCCTCTCGTTCCAGTTAGGTACATAGATTGAATTAATTATTCACAAATTCATGATACTATGTATGGTACAGGAATGTTCATAATAGTGTTTGTTATTTCTGTTCGTTGAGTACCGGGAGCTTTGTTGAATGAGAGGTTGCTTCTTGTTTCGCGTTATAAATTTAGAACAATGACGTCCTACTTCACATACAGACGTCCCATTGTGCCTTATTAATCATTTCAGTTTCGCATTATTTCTCACATTTCAAATTTACATTTGTACCATCAAATCGAGGCGGCAGATTGTTCAGTATCATTCGACATTATACCAAAAACAGAAAGGAGTATTGAAAATGTTGTGAAAGAGCGTGTAGAGTTGCACCGCGATAACTGAAAGCGGTTTGATTGCGCAACAACCGGGTCAACATAGTCAAAAACTGAAGTGAAGGAAGCTCTTGTTGAGGAGAAAGATGTGACCTCAGAACACCCCTTCAAAAACCCATGAGAAGAGTGTTCTCAAATGCTTTTTAAGACATTGACCTGGGTAACGAAGAAATGCTTTTGACAATTTTGGTTTTATTTCATTGCATTGTAGTGTCTCTGCAATTAAAGTGACTTTTATTTCACCGTATTTATGGAATTTCATGTGTGATATTTCGTTTTTATTTACGACAAAACGGCAATAAAGAATTAAAAGGGTAAGCGATAGGATAAGGCGGAACGGGAAGACACCGAATGAGAAGCTTATTTCTCCTTAACTTGGTTGTACTTGCATTAATATAAATAAAATTCGAACCTAATTTGATCCGTAGGTACTAATTAACGGGCGTTTACTGAATTAATTGCAGAAATTCATCAATGAATTTATGTAATAGACGACAACGCATTGAAAATCCAATATCCATTTAGGTTGTTTACTCGAAAGTGCTATGACCAGAGCATTGTCATTTCTGTGTTTGATCGAAACTCTCTTCGCATTTGTTATTGCATCATTAGAGAGGACCAGATCGCACTCTTAAAGCACAAACAACCCTTTGGTGATGACCTATTTTGTATCAGTTAGTTTGATTAGGTTGGCTCTCATTGTGACAGGCGACATATTGTGTACTTGATATGCACTAAGGCAGCACATCTACCGGCGACTTTACAACTTGTCGCCTATTGTTTATTAAAGTGCCAACCTAAATATTGTGATGCTGTAACTTAACCATGAGAATGTGGCCACCTCTAACCACCTGTATTATCAATGCTATTTCAGGATGTTAATTTTGGTTTAGTGCTATTATTAGAAGATGAAATAAGTTAATTTTAATTTAAAGCGTTATTTCTGTTAGGTTTGGAACTATAAATGGAATTGGGTTGTTGGTTGGAAATAAAATTAGAAAAACCAAATAAAATTAGAAAAACCAAATAAAATTAGAAAAACCTTTCTAATGTGAATTTGATGAATACAAAATTATTTGTGCTCCTTTCAATTTGATTCAACTCAAATAGCCGAGATACAGTTCTGTATGTATATCAGAACCCTAAGAGATATTTCTATCGATGGCACAACGTCTGGCATTCTCCATACTTCCTCTCCAAGCCTTCACGTCTTCGTCCTTTCCTTCCTTTTGCTTCAACATCACCTGTTGCGAGGACCAAGCTATCTTCCCTACGTTTCCAGTGTTCATATTTCTTGAGTTTCCTTTTCTTAATCGTTTCTAAAATTCCCTTACACTCAGGCACATTGACTTTTTCTCTAATATACTTATTTGTCCTTCTTTCCCTTCAACTCACTTTTCTCCACAACCACAGTTCAAATACTTCTAGTTTCCTTTCCTCTTCCTTCCGAATGGTCCAGCTCTCGCAACCATACATAGCCACGCTCCAGACAAGAGCTTTAGCCTTAGTGAAAATACTTAGCTCTTTGCTCTTCCATGTTTCTATTAGGTCCAATGTGACAGCCTTTGCAATTCCCAATCTGGTGTTAATTTCAGTTAGGTTGTTTCCTTCGTTAGTGATGTGAGATCCCAAAAATGTGAATCTTTCAACATTCTGAATTTCTTCATATATACATAAAATAAAAGAGATATCCAAATAAAAATATTTACTAATAATTTTGTAAAACAACTTGTATTTATCAAAATGCTATTTGAAAACTATTTTGTTTATCTAAAATCTAATTTGATTTGTGAACATTTTGAATTCTGTAGATTGTTTATAATTTTTGCTAAACAGAACATTAGATCAATGATTTTGACAAGTTGCTAGATGATTATTTTAAAAATTGAATTAATAACTAAGTGTTGAACAGTTCCCAACTTTTAACAAATTGCGCCAATATATGTAATATTTGATAATTTGATCTAAACATGCTTGTATCCTATCTACCTATCGCATATTATGTGAATGTCGAGTTGAACAAAAAAGTCTAGGTTTTATTACTTCTATCCAAACAAAAACATATGTTACCGACTATTGATCATTCTAAAGCTGAACATTTGATTACTTTTGACATGTTAAAAAACAATTTGAACTGTCTATTCAACAGATTTTTGAAGTAATATTATTAATATTGACAATCGCAGTAGGCCGATTTGTTCAAAACCTTGACTTTTATCACCGAACTACAAAACAAACGAATGTCTAATGGTACCTTCATAGTTCCTATCGCTTGATTTCTCTATGTACAACCGCATCGCAGCCCTGTCGTTTTGATCTAACTTCTTTCAGTTTTGTTTAGATGCCGATGTAATTTACTTGCGCTCTGTTAGGTTTTGAGATCACCATACATAAGAATGATTGCTGCTCATATCTCCCAAAAGAATAAAGTGGGGTGGTAAATAATTGATCCAACTTACCTAATATTTGATCATTACAATTAAAAATGGCAAAAATTCAATCTTATATAAAATGGATAGCTACTCAATAAGGGTGTTCAAAATAACCCAAAAATTCTTCAACCAATTTTTTTTCTATTGAATTTTGACAAATTCGATTTAAAAAAAACTCTATGTTGTATAAAATTTCAGTTCAATCCATTCACTGGAAGCAGAAAATCCTATGCTATTTAATATTTAAAAATAGCTTCTTGGTACATAGATATTTTTAAGTATAAACATTTATAAGAACAGATAGGTTGTTAGGTACCTACGTAGGTATGCGTGCAGAAAAACAATCATTAAGATCTAGACTTTACACCTCTTCTTTTTCTTACTCTTCTTCTTCTTCTTCTTCTTCTTCTGACTTTTCCCACACTTAGCTGCTGGGGTCGCCGGTGCAGTTCATCCTACTCTCAGACTCCCACCTGCCCGTTTTGCTTTTGCCTACTAGTAGATCCAATTTGCTTGTGGGACGATCACTGCGTTAATTAAAACGGTCGTAGACCTCGTCGCTCTGGCTAGACTTAACACCATGGTCAAATCAAATAGTTGGTTTTTGCCAAAAGTATAATTGAATTTGGTTGCAATTTGGGAATATTTTTATCAATCATCATTTTTAGAATATCCGAGAAGTTTGTTCATTGTTGATATAGCTCAACTTTGAAAAGATTAAGAAAGGCTAAAAGTATATTCTGAACTTAGGTACAGATGTCTCCTACCCATACATAATTATGCAGATTTCTAAAAAACATTAATAAAATTATTGTTAGCTATACTTTTTTTACATTCATAATTTTTATATATTTTTTGTTTACAGACAATTTAATTATCAGCAGCTGCGCTCTACTTTGTCATCTGGCGTCAGGATTTAATTAATTATACAATTGTCATAAAAGTAAGCATAGCCAGTCAGTTATGTATTTATTCAAATCTTTTATTATTTCTATAAGAACAAGACTGATTTATTTCATTTCATACTTGAGATAGTTTTCAAAACATTTATATAATCGGCTCATACATATGTAAGTATAATTAGCACATACGTTATTGAACTAATTTATTTCACACAAGTAATCTTATTTCTACATCTTCTTTCTCCAATCAGATATAATCAAACGATTTTTACATGCTATTTGAATTTTATTAAATCTGGTTTAAAACGTGTTTTCTTTAACGTGAGTGTTTCAAGTGATTTTAAATTAGTTTATGATCAGCAGTTTTATGAATTTATATAAATAAAATCAGGTAGGTATGATATTACAAATATAAAACCTTTTTGACAATCACTGTATCGTTAGAAAACACTGTAAAATATGATCCGTTTGGAAAAAAAGGTTGACTTGGAGTATGAAAGGTGTTTCTTTAAAACATTTTAAAATGCTATTCTGAGCCAGTATTTGTTTCAGGAAACAGTCTGTCATGTCAAGAAGAGTACCTACATAAAAGCACTCGTAACATAAATTTTGAAACGTTTACTTAATTATGATTTAATAAATCTGTTAGTGGTATATCACTATGTAACAAATTCAATCATGTTTTTACCTAACGATGGAAAAAGTAAAGTGATTTGTCATGTTTTAAACTATCTATTTAAAGCAAGTGAATGAATGAAGATAAATTTTAAAATAAGTTCAATACCAAAAAGTTGTATTAATCATGGAAATTTTATTTAACCCAATAGAGATCAAATTTCGTTTAAATTTGTAGGTTTGTTTATATTTTCTGAACTGTACGTGCTATTTGGTAGATTTGCTCTTGTTTCGTGTCTTGGGTAAATAATAAAAAATAAACAAACAATTAGGTACATATAGTTGTGGGTTTTATACCTCACCATTTTGATAAATTGTACAAGAACTTTCAATTATAGTAAAAACAAACATTTGTACAACACTATAAATCGAAATCCACTACATCCACTATATCAACCATCCATTAGGTATAGTTTGGATTCCAAACATGGTACCTAATAGTAATTGTGATCTCAATTGGTTTGGAACATTGACACATTTATCAATGGTTTGGAAATAATTGTAAACAAATTCTTCGGTTGTAAATCATAAACTCTGTGGTCAAACCTTAAAATATCTTTGGCCAAAACAAACATGTTACAATATAAATCAATGAAAATAAACTATTGTTCCTAAAAATCAGATTACTAAAGTTTCGGAATTTGGTCGCACTGAAAAAGTCGTATTTAATACTACAGGGTGGCACAAAAGCCTCGCCCAACGAAGATGTATAAAAATCTGGTATATAAAAATAATTGGGTAATTTTTATAGGACGTATGCAATCCATAAATGAAGATTTAAAAATTGCCTTATTCCAGGAATAAGTTTCTGGAATTTCCAAATCCAAAAATTCCACAAATTATCATTTGATGACATTTTTGTCTTACATGATGTACGTACATTAATGTGATTAATACAAAAAGAAAAACAAGATGGTGCTTCTAACCGATCTGTCGCAGAACCATTTAACCAACCCAACTCAAATAGACGTCCAATTAATCAGCGCATAGTGGGCAGGTTAATCAAACGTTTTAAAGAAAGTAGAAGTGTGCACGATAGTCGACGTCCAGGAAGACCAAGAAGTCCGACCGATGGAAGAACTGAAGCAGCAGTTTTGGTTTATCTTCTAATATCAGCCCCAAAATGTTTACAATTGGGTTGTCACTCGAAACTGGAGTCTCCGGGCGCAGTATTCAACGAATACTACACGAGAATAAATGTCATCCGTTCAAGGTTTCCATAACATCAATGTCAACGTGTCGGAACCTCCATGAGAAAACGTGTACAAATGTGCACTGAATTCAATGGTGGACAATTCGATCACCTACTGTCAGAAATATGTACATTTAATATAGTTTTTATATAAGAATACAACAGTTTTAATTAAACAGCAGATTTTGTATATATCTCCATGGACAGGACTTCTGTACCACTTTGTACATCGTAATGGAAAATTTGTATATTAAAATTTCATAATTAGAAAATCGTACTCTAAAACGAACATTTATTTATATGATGAATTGCTCTACTGATTCTCATAGAAATATTAAAATATTTTAAATACATTACGTGTTCTTACTAATTAATTGAAAACACCCATTACAAATTTTATTCGAACTATGTATATGATTTTCATTTTTTATTGAGGTTTTTCTATGATTTTTAATCAACTATTTTAAAATACCAAAATGACTTTTTAGTACATTCTTTGACGTTTTAGTTAAGACGGATTTTTTATATGCAGATATTAATTTTTATTTGTGTCCCTCAAACTATTAGACTATTTCTTCTTCGTTATCGTGAAACCCTTTGAAACAGTTCGTCTGCGAAGTTTATACAATTACTTGTTAAAACATTATATTCTTTTCTGCATTGGTTAGTTTCAATTAACCATTCAAATATTTGAAATATTGTGTACTTTACTTGCAGGGTAGCTTCTTTGGTCAGTTCCAGAGTACCTTGCCTTTTATCATCACTTAAAAACTCCACAACCTCGTTTATATTGTCAGCGGTTTGAAGAGAGATGTTTTCTGAGTTTTTTTCAAAACTGTAATAATATCCTTCATTGGTAGAAACTACCACAAATACATGAAGTGGTACTCCATTCTCAACAATTGGACTCATAAAGAGTGAGATTGATTTAATTAATTCACTACCTCCAGGAAATGTCTTCGTATATTCCCTAAATTGTTCACCAGTAAATACCTCGGAGGCATAATTTTGGTTTATTTTGTTAATGAAATGGAATTTACCGGACCAACAGAGCCCTGACACATCATTTAGCACAAATGCGCCAGCCGCCACTGAAGAAACACTGCTACCAATTACTCCTACACTCTTACGCCAAATCTTCCCAAATACCTTCGCTTGATGTTCCCAAAGTAATCCGGGAAGATTTAGGGAA
>JAUYWI010114795.1:0-10675 GCA_034780595.1 Parotoplana pacifica
CTCCATTCTTGAATTTATTCACCCAATTCTGACAGGTTCTAACGCTTATCAGTCCTTTTCCTAAAGTATCATTGACTTCATCGCAAATTGCTGGTGGATTTAAATCCCTCATCCAGCAATAATAAACAATAGTCCGTAACATATTTCTGTTCACTTCCATTTTAGACACGTTATTGTGACAGAATGAAAAAATTGCACAGCATGAATAATTTGAAATTTGAAATATCGACTAAAATATCTATAGACATACATTAATATAATGCTATAGAAAGCTCATAAAGTACATTGTATATTTATGTATATCTATATACAAAAATCATCGACTAAAATATCTATAGACATACATTAATATAATGCTATAGAAAGCTCATAAAAATAATCGAATCTAAAACCTTAAATCGGCAAAAACTTTCTGTGCGACACTATAGATAAGTTAACACTTATGCCAGCAATCTATTTTTATGGGTTAAATATAAAATAATTAAAATCTATGAAGTTTTCATATCATAGTATTTATTAAATCTTATTCACAGCTCCTTGACTTTAAAATTTTCTCATCTGTAAAGTTGCAGTATTTCAAAAGAAGTTATTTGTTTTGACATATTAAAAATGAAAATGTAATATTGCTAATAAAATTAAAGTAGTTGGGTTTAGATTTGTTATATTGTGTTTCCATAATTTTTGTATACTAATTCAGTAGGAGGAATACAAGACTGGTTGATATTCTCATCTAGTAAAGAATTTGAAGATATACTTGATACCCCTTGAAACATTGACTAAATTTCCCCTTATGTTGTTATCATGACCAGAATTAATTTGACATTTTTAAATTTAATAAATATTGGCTGTTTAGGTCTCAAGCTGGACCCTGATAACAAAAATAAATATTTATGACAATTGTTTATTAATAGCAATGTTACCTGTTTACAAACATTCTTTTCACTGGAGTATGCTCAACACTGAAATATATAACCCAAATAGGTTATATTTTCAGTGCTGAGCATACTGTTACTCCATTATTGCATAAAATATGTAATTGAAACAAAACTTAATGCTTATCTACAATGTTTTTATTTTAGTTTCTTTTGTTTCTACTTGCTTTACTTCTGTCATCAAACATATCTTGTGCTGTAGAATTGAAAGTAAAGTGTGAAGCATGTCAGGATTTGAGTTTGGCATTTAGATATGGTCTAAAAAAGACAGCAAAGAGCAATTTTGGTGGTGGTAACACTCATTGGGAAGAAAAAAGTTTAGGAAGTTATGCTACTTCAGAAACACGACTTGTAGGGATTATGGAAACTGTTTGTACCAAAGAAGGTAAGTAAATTATAAATATAACTTTCCATGTACCATTTTAGATGCTTATTTTCAAGAAGTTAGATATTTTTTTAATTTGGATGATTTTAAAACTAGAATGTTTTGATTTTAATAAATAAATTTTTAATGTTTCTATAAAACCTATTTAGCCAATGTTGACTTTTTTAGAATTAAGAGTGATACAACCCCTCTAGTACATATTCTCAGATTGCTCAAAACACAGTCAGGTGGCGTGAAGAAGTGCTGCTTTGACTACCATGGTTGCGCGCCATTTTGCTCTGTCCAGAGCTGGTTGAGATGCCTTTGCAAGTCTGGCTTGTCTATTCATTAATGTCTTCCATGTTATTGCTGACCTTCCTGATCGCCATTTTCTTTCTACTGATCCATGAATAATCTATCAAAACCACTGCATATCATTACATACCCAAAGTAACGCAGTCTCCAGAGAGCCATTAGCCTACGAAGAGCCATCTCAGTATTAAAGGTCTGAAGGACCCACTGGTTAGTTCTTTCCATTCCAGACACCCGCAAAACGCTCCGGTAATGCTGCATTTCAAAAGCATCTACTCTTCGTTCATCAGCACCCATTACTCACATCCATACATGACTATAGTAAAAGCTGTGGCACAGAGTAATTGATCTTCAACCTAATGCTAACTACTTTACTCTTCCAAACAATATTCAACTTCATTATGACCATGTGTGCTGCTGCTAGCTGTCGTTTGATTTCAGAAGTACAGCTTCTTGTGTTAATAAATGAGCCCAAGTATACGAATTTTTAAACCTTGTCGATTTTTTCACCTCCCAAAAGGAAGTGTGTGTGGTCTCTTCAACTACCATGACTTTTTGAATAATCTATTAAGCACACATAGAGAGATAGATTGTGCTCCATACATTTTTCAATGATATGTCTAATATTGACCAGATGTTTCCTGGTACCGCTTTCGTCCATAAAACCTGCTTCTTCCTCAGCTATTTCTGTGGAATATTTCTTCTTCATTTTTTTAAAATTATGTTTAGGATGATGCTAACTTGGATTATCAGGCTGGTTATTTGACAATTAGGGCATTCTTTGGTATTTCCCTTTTCGAAAGAGGTATAAACACCGCTCTGCTCTAGTCCTTAGGACATTCTTTATTATCCCAGATACACCTACATAGTCACCATATGAGGTCGATCCCAGCCTCACCCTTTTCTTTCCATATTTCAATTGGCAGTGCATCAATTCCTGGTGCGTGTTCAAATTCTCTGGGTGGCTGGTGGTGGTTCCGGATCTCCAATGCCTGTTCTTCTTGCATCCTAATGTTGGTCTTTTCTTTCACAGTACTGATTTAAATGAAATTTGGAATCCGTTCACCAAATTCTTTTGTGGATCTTTTGATTTGATATATTATTATTTTTACTCTGACCAAGGCTTAAATAATAACTATTCAGAAATTTTTCGATGGTCAATTAATATTGTTTTACATTTCTTCATTGTTACCGGACCAGGTTAACTCAAAAACTGCTATGCACTCGTCTTTAGTTGTGTAGTTTTACTTGATTCCACAACCAATCTACTAAACAATAATAAATTTTTAAAAAACGGCACTATTGGAGTAATATATTTTGGGAAAGCTTTATCAAGTATATTACGAATATCAAAACATGTTATGAATAAATGTTTTAAACTAATGTTGATTTATATCTTCAATTAAAGTAAAAAAAAATCTAGATATTTATTTTGGATATCCTATAGCTTATAAACACTGAAATTTGACGAAAAGTAAAACAGGACCATTTTGGGTATCAAAATTTAGTGCTGAAATTTGACTCAAGCTAATTGCTTTGTAATACTAATTCTCGACAGTTCACTGAAAACTAGTGAAATCTGAAATAAAAAAATATTTAAGATTTTATCATAAAAAGCCTAATTTTCAAATATTTAATATTGCACTACTTTTATGACTATACAAAACAATTGTCCTTTGTCGGCAACAATGAATTCAGATTTTAGCACGAAATTTTGATACACAAATTGTCCAAATGTTTTCAACATTTGTCTTAACACGTTCACTGCCAGACCATTTATTGTTTCCGTCCGCTTTGCCAAGCGATATTTGAAAAGCTATTTTTATAATATTATATTACACATACGGTATAGACAATCAAATTTATTTTATGCAAAAATTTGCTACGATTTAACTCGTAGTTAGCACACAAATATATTTTCTTTTTCTATGCCAACTACGAGTTATCTCGTATTAACATTTTAAATCATTATTATTATTTATAATATAGATGTCTGGCATTGTCTGTCTGTTATGTACCTACATACATGATAGCTTTGCTGCCATTCTATATGCGTGTTTAGGAATAGTTTGATAAAATTCTATTGGCTAATTAGAATTATATACAATTACAGCATGAACTATGAGTATATAAATTTATATATCACTTAGACATAATAAGTTCACTTATTTGATATGTTGAATAAAATCAATCAGCTTTATCTACATAATACATTATTTGCTCAAATCATCTGCCATGGCAAAAAGATACACAGTAGAAGAAGGTAGCGATTCTAGTGAAGATGAATTTTTAGAATTAACAGCAAGACCAGGGAAACGACAAAGTGTGCAACCTCGTAGCACATGTAATTATCCATTCAACCATCTACTTCAGCCATTTATAGAACGTGTAATGATTCTATGCAACCATCTACTTCAGTCACTAGAAATCCTGATATAGAATACAATTTTCTTATGGATAGTCACTTTGTTTTTGTTTTTAGTAATTCCTATTTAGATTATTTTTATGTTGACATTATTATACAAGATAATTTGCTAAATATTTTAATTAATTATAATATGAAGAAATGAGTAGTAAGGTAGATAAAATCATATCCAGAGTGTTCACCTAAATATTAACTTAGTGGGAATCAAATATTTCAGAAATAGTTAACATGAAACAGTAGCCATCTTATTCTACTACGAGATAACTCGTGTTGTCAAAATATGAGCCACCCGCCACTACCAGATAACTCATAATTGGTAGTGAACGTGTTAAGTTTCACAGTAATTGAGGTTAAACATTTGAAAAAACAAAATATATTGCTCGTGTACCAAGATTTTGGTTGATGATTATACATCGTAAAAAAGAACTGTTTAATTTTTTACCATATCTATTAGTTTTTAATTATGTGTCTATTTGTTTTTCTACCTAGGTCGGCATGTGAATTACTGTCATACTCTAGCTGAGGAACAAGAAGAACTTATAGAAAATTGGTGGTTTAACATATTCAAACATAATCAAAATGCAGATCTCTATGAGCATCTTTGTTTTCAGAAATTACAATTTTGTTGTCCTGACTCTCATTATGGACCTGATTGTTTGCCATGTAAAGCCATCAATGCTAGTGGTTTCTCATGTAATGGACATGGTGATTGTGATGGTAATAGTACAAGAACTGGAACTGGTTCTTGTAACTGCCATGCTGGTTATGCTGGAGATGTTTGTGATGCATGTGCTGAAACTTATTTTAATGCAAACCCATCAACAGAGAAAATAATTTGTGAAGCTTGTCATCAAAGTTGTGCCGATCAATGTGATGGACCTGGGCCTACCAAATGTAAACAGTGTCGATCAGGATGGCTGTGGAATGATGAAGATGGTTGTCAAGATGTGGACGAATGTAAAGGAGACAATCCTCCCTGTACAGCCACGGATGAATTTTGTTCAAATACGGAAGGCAGTTATACATGTCAAAAATGTGACAAAGCATGCTCTGAATGTTCGGGTAGTGGACCATCTTCTTGCAAATCTTGCCAATCTGGTTACACAATGGAATCAGGGGTATGCACTGATGTGGATGAATGTTCCATCAATGGTGCTTCACTTTGCCCAGGTGTCAACGAGGAATGCTTCAATTTACCAGGATCTTATAGATGTCAATGTAAGGCAGGTTATGAGCGTGATTCTAACAGTGGATGTGTCAAGAAGCAACTGCCTCCACCACCAAATCCGGGTAAGCCTGCGAGTGGGAAAAAGAAGAAAAAGGCTAAACGTATTTGGACAAAAAAATTTCAACGTGAATTTTTACAGTATGCTGGTGCCTTAGTAGCTTTTGGTATATTCTGTTTTGTTGTCAAAGGACGTGTTATTCCAGTGATTTTGGCTTCTGCACCTATTGGTTATTATATTTATAAAGAAAGTGTAGTGTTAGATAGTATTTTTGCTCGTCGTAAGGTTTTGTGATTTATTTACATTTTCACTTCTGTCTGTCTCTTGGTTTTTAATTCTTTTGTATAAAACAACAACTTTGACTAGATCAAATAGTTGCAGCCGGATTTGTAGCATTTATGCGATGCTTTTTAGTTTAGAATAAATGACATATTGGGATCCGGAATCGTAGGTTTCGCTAGAGGTTAGTTATTGACCAAATATTATTTACTGTTCCTCATTATGCCTAATTTTATTTGAAGAAAATTAGTTTTATTATACGTTATTCAGTTTTTGTTTATCAAAAGCAAATTCTTTTAATTTCATTTTTCCAAATATTTGGTATTGTAAACATCTATTTATCTTTAATTTATGATTCTATATGATGTACTCTGATTCATTATAAGTTACTTTGCTTAGCCATAATATCTTATAAATTAGTAGATGAGTGTAGTTTGCTTAATTTGGTCAAACCTTTTAATTAACATTGTTTGTGTCTATTAGTGAATAGATTTGCATATTTTCCTTAACTGAAATTTACGATTAGTCTGAAGACTTATTGTTACTTTTGATGCCAATTTGCATTTTACTATGTATTTACATACCTCACGTTTTTTACCCACCAAACTTTAATTAGTAGTATAGGATTTTCTTTAATATTTCTATTAATTGTTGTTCTTTAGTTGATATACCTTTTGAATATATTAGTTTATATTAGTGAAGGGTGTAGTAACTGGTGGAAACTATCTTTGACTTTAAATTTACATGTTTTCACTTCATATTATGTATTTTATAGTTATTTAGTAGCTTACATAATTTTATTATCTTTTCCATTTGATTGTTGTTTTGTGTTGTCGTATGTCTGTTACTTTAGATGTACATCGAGATGAAAACGACGAAGACGAAGATGAAGATGATAGTAATAGCAAGGATTCTACAATGCAAGCAGAGTCTACAAAAGATGAGTTATGATTTTGTCCACTTAAGAATTGTGTAATTTAGTTTGGTGTGTTGAAATTTCATTGTTTATTAATTATTTTATTTTAGGAAAGATATTTCATAAATTAATCCTTCGTGATTTTTAGAGGGATGAACCAACTTTCTTGCAAAAAGGAATTAAATTTAGTACTCTTTCAAAAATTATCAGATTTTACTTTTGGATTTTGTTAAATAAATTTTGATCTTAGATAGTGAGATCCTCATTTTTTACACAAGAGAATTTCATTATGATTACAAAAATGTATCACAATTGGTTAAATTGTTTTTAGCAAACTACTAATATGCGTTATAGCAAGTGGTTTACCTCTCCTTGATCGCAAGACTTTAAAATGAATAAGCGATTTAATAGTTTACACAACCAGTAGTACTGGTAAACCATTTCAGTCCATATTGGTAGAAATGAATTTGAATCAAATAGCCTATTTTAAAGGTTCTTGGATGGGCGGAGGAAATGTTTTTTAATTCCAGATTTGTGAAACTAAATTCTTGCCACAAATCCGAACCTTAGAATCGTGGTGCTATGTCCTAGGGTGTTTACACCCTTAGCGAAGGGTTAAAAGATGTCATTTCTCTGATTTGATGTGAAATTTAGAACTCAATATTTTACTTTAAATTTTTAAATAATAAAGGGTTTTGGCTTTAAAATTAAATTTCATAGATAGATTTCTGTTTTTAACCATAAAATTATCTGACTAATTATACACTAATTTTCAAGATTGATGTCAGTGTTAGCGGGTTTAATCAAAATATCAAGTCCTAAAGGTTTAAAGCTTTCCTAGTGTGTGAATGCAAGCTCAGAAAGGTAAGACTTTCGCTGCGCAAGTATTCCATTATCAACGAAGGGTTAATATGTGTATGATTACTGACATTAATTTTGTAAATTAGTGTTAGTTATTTCATGAAATAATGTTGTTGACCTTCTAAAAATAATATTTTAGTCGTGTGCGCATTTCTATCATAGTTGACATGTTGACATATGATGTTGTGATATGAATTCTTTATTTTATGGATTAAGCAAACGTTTTTTTATTTCTCTATAATTCATTAGAAGGTGGTCATTGGTTCTGTCTATATTCATAGCTGAGATAAATGCCCATATACTAAAAACAAATCCATGTATGTTGATTTTGATATATGGTGTACATATATTGGCAACTAGCATTCAAATCGATGTTTTTCGAATGGTTTTCTGAAAACCAAATTATTTGACAGGTTTTTATACAAAAACTCGTACTTTTAGATACTATTAAGCCCGATTCTTAAAGCTCTGTAGTTTCTACATTGTAGAAAATAAAAATCTACAGACTAATCTATCCAATATATTACAGAGAAGAGATTTTTATACTTTTGTATTTTCATGAAAACTTTATACATTGTAGGTTCATAATAGAATTGTTTTAACTAGCGTTGTAGTATGAAATGTAGATAAAGAATTACTACATTTACTTATCTATAGTAAATACATTTCTAACAATGTATTTTACCACTATATTTTTATTTCCTACAATATAGCAACTACAGGCCATTGTGAATCGGGCTTTATGACAGACCAATCTTGGAATAGATTAGGTAGTTTTATACGTTTTTTGTATTTTATTTTTTCTGTTTTCTAAAAGCATTTCCAGGATACTGATTATTCCTTTGATATTGGTGGGACGATATCATTCTTCCGAATTGTTAATTAATCGAAATATCATTTTGTTGAAAAGGGAGTAAAACCAATGATATTGGAATGTCACTTTATCGAATCATCAATATTTTGACACATCATTTTTCCTAACAATAGACTTTAAAAGTTAATTATATTTGATGATAAATTAGTACTTTACCTAAATTTATTCCATTTTTCGAAGTATTGAATATTAGATCAGCGTAATTACTTGTACATCACATGTGCCCTAGGTACATGTAAGTATACCGTTCAGAAAATGATATTTAGAAACATTGATGATTCGATTAATTGACATAATCCAAAATCCCCAGTTTTAATCTATCTACGCTATTGTTTGATTTGGAAGAAGGATGCATCTACATGCTATTATTCATATTTTGGGTATTGAGTAGGTAGTGTGCTGATAGTGGTCTACTTTTTGAGAGTTTCCAACTTACTTTTTACTGTTTTGTATCTTGCAATGTCATTTTTTATTCCAGTCATAATAAATGGGAGGCTGTTGTTCGATGCGTTATAGGATCTATTTGATGGTCTTTTGTTGAGAAATAACCGTAACACAATAAAATATATAGGTAACTATTTTGTTTCCAAACTAATTCCACAAAATTTTTTGGATCACTATTTTTTAATGAAATTTTCTAAAATTGTGCCTAAACAACGAAGAAAATGTTATTTAAAGATATTCATCCAGAAAATTTGTCGAATTCGTTTGGAAACATACAGGTTACCTATCAATGTTGGTGTTACGGTTATTTTTGAGCGGGGTTGTGGTTGCAATCTATGTTACTGATGGTACAATTTTGGGTACGATAGCTAGTAGTGTTTAGACAAATAGCAGATTTCTATTAGTCTTGGTCGTTCTTTGTCTATCTTTGATGTCCTTTTGTTGGTGCTGGGAGTTTCTATTGTCTTGTTAGGAAATGTGTGTTTTCTTGGCTACAAAAATATTCGTGACTATATCAAGTTGAATTTTTTGTTGTAAATATTAATTATATTTTATCAACAACAAAGTACAATCTGATAATCAGAATATATTTTAAAAGTGTGATATAAGCAGACATGCGATTTTATTAAATTCCAACTACTCCAAACAGTAACAATTATAAGCCATTTATTTTCTTAAAATCGCTTCCTTGTGGTTCTATCTACCCTAATTTAGATTTTTAATTTTTAAAATTTTAATGCTACTCACATGCCTGCATAACACACATTCATAGGTATTTGCATCATAGAACTGTACCACTACAGTTTTCTAATTTGCACTACATATCTAGCAAGTTTCAGTTTTTGTTTTTGTTTTGCGACTTTACCATGATGCCTTTGTTGGTCAGACTACAAACATTTGCTGAAGATATGTAATCATCGCCTTCTGACCAGCTACAGTTTTTTGTTAATCATCGTATTTTGACAAATAGTGAAGGCTTGGTGTTAATCTTTAGTATAATAGCTTTTTGTTTCATTATTAGATGTTGCTTTGTATGTATGTTATATGTTGTTTTATCTTTTTTAACACACTATGTATCTAGTACGATTTTAATTTGTCTTTCAAAGTAAATGCTTAATTTACTTAAAGTTCATCAGTCATTACTCTTATACCCGTATACACAAAGGAAAGCCTAGTCTAGGTTTAAATATAGAGAAAACGTCATATTTAAACCTCGTTTGTGCATATGGACCATAGTGTTATTATCCAATCAAATTACACTTCAGTTACATACCATTACAGAACTTTGTATCTAAAACATGTTTATTAACCTTCATACGACGATTGAAACATAGTTCATAAACTACTGATCTGAGGTATTTTTTTACGCAATCTAATTATATAATTTTTAGCTTGATTACATAGTTTTGATTTGATCTTGAAAAGTTTTGTGTTTATGTTAAAGCCCTATATTTTTACACATATTTTGGTTAGATTATATTTATTTCTATGATGTCAGTACTGTCGAAGGCTTTTAAGATTTTAATTTATTATTTTGTATGTTTGCTGTAGTAGAGATTTCATTCTACATGTTGATTTAGAAATTATCAACATAAATTAAACTAATTCATAATTCTTTTACTATTATTGTGTCTATCTACCTAAAAATATCTACTGTCATGAGATATTATAACACAAAAAATATTATATCTATTGATCCTAAAAATTACTATAATTTTATGGTTATGCCAAAAATTCTCTGAAATATCAAAGAAAAAATAGTTCGTAAACAACTAAGCTGGAGGTTTTTTATACCCGTCTATTTTATATTTTGTAATATCTATTTATATGCAACAATTTATAAAATTATAGCGTTTCAACCCAATTTTAAAAAAAGGTTATCGAAGATAGAAAGTGGGGTTTTTATGCCCTAAAGTCGTCGTATGAAGGTTAATTTCCCAAATCACATGCAATGGGCACTACTACACCTTTGTTATGCATAGATCAACTTTATTGGGTACATTACTGGCTGGGAGTATATCCATGAACCAGATTATCTGAAA